>CM035800.1:1739863-1797363 GCA_020466265.1 Siphamia tubifer | reverse complement strand
TGGAGCGATTCCCTGACATCAGCAGCTCCAACTGCTCTGTTTTATGAACGATTAATGTGTGGTTTGTCAGGAAGATAGTTGTTTTGGCCGCTCTGACAGGCTGATTCCTTAGCCTGGCTAGCAGGCCCGCTCTGCCTCCTCGGTCTGTCTTTGTTCCTTACACCGCCTGCGCCGCCTCCCAGGCCCGCCAACAATCCAGGGACAACCCGGTGCTCTCGCGATCTCTGACGGTAAGTTATGAGACTGAAAGATTTTACGGAGTTCATGTTATTTATGAAAACAATTGTGGAGGAAAAAGACTTTGGTTTGTATTTCGTACAAGTATTTAGTGATGGTGAAACGAGGCTCTGTGAATGTGTCCAGTCTTTGTGTCCAAATCCAGATCAAAGACCCGTTTAACAGCTGATTTAAGAAAACTGACATGTGCTGGTGTGTTCCATGTAAGGTAGTAGATGTATCAGTAGAATCGTTATTTTGAGGCTATAGGCAAAATATAGACAAGGGACCCTTATTCTTGAAACACCTGTAAATTGAGATGAGTAGATTAATATGTGACCTGTATAATATTCTGATATCAGACTAATATTTGATCCATGGGAAACCACAGGTTATAGATGTTAGTTTTTTATTCTCAGCAGACCAGACTAGGGGTGTTAACTGACGACCGTTTGACTGCATCAACATCCAGTCCTAATTTTCTGCCGTCAGTATATAATAATAAACAATAAACAGCTTGTATCTGTCATTCCACCACACAAACTCTTTTGCATTGTAGGACCTGTTTACACTAGGGCCGTTGTACAGCACCCAGGCATGATTGCTCCTAAAGTCCAGATTCTAAACTGAGTGTGACCACCATTGAGCCGTGCCTGGGTGCAGCAAGGAGCCCCAGTTAGGCCCAGTTGGAAGAGGTGTGGTGGCATTCTCTGCCTCAAACTCACCAAAATACTGAAATACTTGGCTCATTCAGGAAAACACAGTTGTCATTACAGGGTCATTACAGGGGGATCCACCCCTATTACGACTGTGGCAGTGGATTAAGTCTGTGACAGATTTAGCAAAAAAAACATGCCGATCACGTGACTTCAATTTCAAGCGACCACTTTCAAACACGCTACAGAACAGGTGTGTAGACTGTTTTTGTACTTTTTAAAATATAGTTAGTTAATTAATAATACAAATTTGGAACCATTCTACATTGTATTAGGCAGACAGCAGTATGACCATGGCAAAATGGCATTAGCATTAGCCTAGCACTGCCGTATTTGTTTCGACACCTGAACTGAACGCATCCACACTTCGTCAAAGCAGACTCAGAGCTTCTATGTTTTGCTAACTGGTGAATACTAGCATCTGTTAGCATGTAGCCTCACTGGTGAAAATTAGCACCTGTTAGCATGTAGCCTCACTGGTGAAAACTAGCATCTGTTAGCATGTAGCCTCACTGGTGAAAACTAGCATCTGTTAGCATGTAGCCTCACTGGTGAAAACTAGCATCTGTTAGCATGTAGCCTCACTGGTGAAAACTAGCATCTGTTAGCATGTAGCCTAATGTGTTGTAATTGTTTTTAGCAAATGTTCCATGGTAGTGTACCATAAGGCTACATCTGCCTCCACTCCACACACCCAGGCTTGTGCGTCTGTGCACAGATGCACGCGCACACAACTGAAAACACCTCATCCTGCTCTCATCCCATTTATTGATTGATCTACTTTAACCCTTTAACTGCTGAAACATTATTTTAGGTAAATGTGCAGCTGTGAGTCTGTGCTTGTTCCTTTTCTTCAGAGTTTTAGTTTTACTGTGTTTTAGGGTCAAAACAGGTGGAATAACCGAGAAAAGGCAAAGACGGTGTAAATTGAAGATGCTCAGAATGTCCATCAGTTTAGGATGTTGAACATTGACTGTGAAGTGGAACACGTTTTACAACAATTATTTTAATTTTAGCGGAGCAGGTTTTGTTTTGGGCTCTTAAAAAATCAGTTCAGATGTTTTCTGGGACTTGGTTTTATTCCAAACAACAATTACAGTCAAAAGTTTCTCTCTCTCTCTCTCTCTCTCTCTCTCTCTCTCTCTCTCTCTCTCTCTCTCTCTCTCTCTCTAAAGTTTAAGATACAATGGGGAAAAAAGAAAATCACAACAAAAATGGAAACCATAGTAACAACAAACAAATCCCAAAGCATTTATTTTTAGTCTCACTCACTGCTTTGTTTTGATCTATTGTATGTTCAGAATTATTCAGAATATTTAGAATAACTCATACATATAGAACACTCACCAATGATGCATCAGAAGTTAAAGGGTTTAAAGAAAATGGGAATTCATCTGATTACTGGATGAAAAACAAAACAAAACAGAATACTCGATTCCAAAAATATTTGATAGTTGCAGCCCTAGATGTAACTATCAAATAGTAGCATCTAGGGCTGCAACTATCCATACCTAGATGAAAGGTATGGACATTTAAAATTCCTTCCATGATTGGCAGTGATGAGCAATCGACAGATCAAGTTTTTTTGTGATCGGGCCAAATCGGTGAATCACTAATTGTAGGAAAACATCTTCTAGGATGATAAGAATCATGATTTCTACCTGTATTTTATATTTAATCTTTGCAAAAATGAAAATGAAGCTATGACTTCTGGGAATTTCAAGGCAGAATGGAGTAAATTGTGTCTGTGCATTTATGTTTGGAGTTGGATATTTACTGCTGATGGTGGTGGTTATATTTTTGATAGATGCAAAAATGAACAAGTATTCAGAGGATGCTGAGAATCTCATCCTTATTTTGTGCCAGTATCAAGTTGCTATGGCAACCCGTTCTTGAATTGGAGCTAATAATGTGATTTTGACCTTTCTGCTAAATGCCACCTTGACCTTTTGAAATATTGATAATTTTGTTATGTATATATGCATCAGTGAGTGTAATGTTATGATAATATATCCAGTATTGATTAAGTTATAACGAGATATGTCTATGCTATGATATGTCTTTGCAGACACACACACACACACACACACACACACAAGGTGATTACAATAATCTCCCCCAACAGTGGCTGGGGGAGATTAATAAAGGCACAAGCACCAAACGATGCAAGGGGGAGAGGAGAGAAAAGATGAAGAGAGTACTGTTGTCTGAGGGTGAAAAATGCACCAAACTGGATTCCTTTTTTCAATGTACTTCAATGTTGACTAATGCTGATACTAGCATTGATGTTAGCAAGACTGGTGAGCCGACAGGGGAAGAAAATGTGCAATAAGAACAAAACAAAAAGAGGAGAATGAACATGACATGGTGAATTTGTGGAACTAGCAGTGGCATCAACACAGTTGTGCAGAAGAGCAGCTTCTTCGCAATTTAACAGCATAACGGTAAGGCAAGTATTTTTATTATGGAGCAGCAGGCTCTAATCATCTATTCATGGTTTATTTGTGCATTTCTACGGTCTGCCTAAGGAAGCTGTCATGATTTCACATTGACAGGAAGCTGCTTACAGTGTTTTACAGATGTTTTATGAAACTCTAATTTCCTTTAGCCTGGTATCCTGGTTCAATCTGCCCCTAAAAAATAAAAACTCACTCAGATTGGGAGGTGGGCCAGTACCATAATTAGAGAGCAACAGCTGAATGTAGAATCCTTTTACAAAGGGTAGTTAGAGAGACTAGCGCCGTCCATCTTTAGTGATGTATCCCATCCACTATTCAATGGATTTCATCTTCTCCCCTCAGGTCGTAGGTTCAAAATGCCTGTGTGCAGGACCCAAAGGTATAAATGCAGTCCTGTCCCCTTAGCAGATGCTTTCCCACTCTGAACCATTTGTAGTTCCTAGAACCTTTTTAGTTCCTCCAGGCAGGCAGGGTCTTTTTTACTTCTCCAGGAACTATATGGCGTAGGTGTTTGGTGATTGGTAGAGCCCAGACTGTGCATATTTCTGCATTTCCTCATCTTGCAGTACAGCTGTCTTTAAAACTATCTGTGTAGCGGCAGCTTTGTGTTGGAAAAAGAAGTCAAGAAGAAGTAATAAATAATTGGAGCGACGACGCTGTTTTATTATTTATGTTATGAAATGAACATAAATCGTAGTATCACCTGCCGCTGGATCCTTTGTCTCCTGACTCTCTCTGTAAACTCCTCCATTCTTGACATTAGACGCTGTATTTGACCACAATTAACATTCCCACGATACAGAACATAAACGCTGTGGCCTCTTCATTCTCTATTCTAGTTTATAGTAGTGCTGTCTTCTACTTCCTTGTGTGATTGTTGAATTTAGTGCTTAAAGAACACATAAATAAATACATCACTGGTGTTATCGTCACATTAACCGCTCCCATGTTTCCTACTGCTTTGTCTGAATGCAAACCCAAAGGTTCCCTAGGAACTATATAGTTCTAAGAACTATTTACTTCTTAGGACTACTCTGTGGGGAAACCTCCTATTGATAAAGGCACAAAACCTACTTTTCAGGGACAGCCCTATAGTTAATGTATTATATTTATATCCTGTCTGGAGCACTTGTCTGCCTGTTGTTGTTAGTTGCCTGTGTTTTGACCTGTGTTACTGTTTTGTGTCACTGTGATAGTATTCTGTTGTTTTGTTTATGCTTTTATGTCACTTTTACCTGCAACCAAATCTACCTTTAGGTACAAATAACGTTACCTATGCAGTTGTTTAAAACATGGGTGTTTAAGGGCACCATCATTGGGGGTATCAAAAATGCTGTCCTGTTCATGCATCAAAAGTTGTGTCTGCGTCTGTTGGGCTGATTGTGGGTGCAAATGCCAGGACTGTTTTTTCTTTTTAAAATTTATCCTAATTCATCACAGTGTGTGAACTAGTGTTGTCACGAATACCGGCACTAGTACCGTACTGTGGTACTGGGACATTTGAAAAGGTACTATACTGCTTTTGAAAAGTACAGGTACTTGTAACGTTGCAAACTCGGCAAGTAACGTGGTGTAACTAGGATCCAGCTGAGTGGAACAGGAGAAGAGAATGGCTGCCACACCCAATCCTACCCTCATTGACCAGCCAGGAGGAACAAGTGGAAGTATTTCAGTTTTACCACAAATGAGGAAGGTGAAATCATAAATGCAGTGTTTTAAAACTTGCCTGGCGAAGGGTGTAACACTAGCCTAGCCGCACTATCCCTACTCATTACATATATAGGTCTTGGGACAATCCATATTCAGGGGAGGCGAGGCTAAAATGTTGTCTTTGAAATCATTTGTATGCAGTAGGATGGTACTACAACCAATCAGCATAATCTTTAGGATGACGTAGTTAGAGGCCAGAAAGTTGATGGAGGAGTCTGGAGAAAGTTAGGAATGACTAAAAAAAAGGTGGATTATGGAGCTTAACGACATTACTGGTTGAGAAAAGAACCATTGATCATAAGGTCTATGTTTTTCAAGCAAATTCTTCAACAGTTGATCTGATACTGTATAGTTAATAGCATGAGAGAATTGATACATGAATAGTCCTGATCATTGACCATTACACCATATTTTGTACTATAATAACAATAATAATAAATATATTATTTTTATTCTAATAATAATAATAATATAAACACTTCAAACTTGACAACACTTTACAACACTTGTAAAGTTTGAAGTCATATTTGTAATTTTTGACAAATGCGCATGGGTACCTAATCTGTGTATACGAATCAACTGAACGCTATCTTACATCATAAGCCAGGTCTCCGTAAACACAAACGCACAACAATCCTTCATGTCCCGTTTTGTTGTTACATTCAAACGTAGGTAATCCAGTTTATTCTCCATTGACCAGATGTTAGCCACCCAGAATGATGGTAGTGGAGTTCTGCATGGGGTAGCTTTAGCCTTTGCACTGATTCCGTCTTGGACTCCACCTCTTGTTTGCACGTACAACACCGATTAATTATTCGAGGGCAGGTAGCGCTAGTTGGAGATATTGATGCACCGAGTGACCGGAATATCCCGAGTTTCTATAGTAACAGAATGGTTTTAGGATCTGCAAGTCCCTTCTCCGGTTCCTTTCATGACAGAAGGTGTTTGCGAGTATCTGTCTGAGGTATGTTTATCATGTCTTTAACCAACACTGTCTCACTTCCAGTTGAATGTTTCAAAATCCAACGCACTGACCTAATGTTTGTATCTGACGCATATGGTGTCCCTCAGCATCGAGTCCAGACGCAGTGGGTTTCTAACCCGTCCATGGCAATATGAGATGCTATGGTTTAAAACACTTTGTGCACAGGTTTATTGGGTTAGGATTAGGGCTCTGAGCATCACATATTGTAGCGGATGGGTAAGAAACCCACTACGTCTCAATTAGACGCTGATGGACACCTTGTGTGTCAGATACCAATGTTTGGGCAGCACTTCTGAGCACGTTGGATTTTGACACGCTGGGAGTGAGAATGCGCTGTTTTATCATGAACCTGTGCAGCCGCAGCCAACTGTGGCGCCACCATCTGGAGTAGAATTTCAGTAGATTTTCACGTATTGTATATTTTTTCTCAACATTTTTTTGTTAGTGTAGTTTTGTATATTTTGTGGGAAATTTGAGGGGAAAAAAGAAAAGACATAACAGTCATTGACAAAGAATTTTAACTCTTGAGTCTTTCCGATTGTCTTTGGATTTATTTTAATATCACTAAAATATTTTCACAATTAGGGTTATGGTGTGGAACTGAGCAGGCCTCAGGGTCACTTGAGGTGAAATATGTTTTTATACTTTAATGTGTTTTTGTACATTCGTACTGTCATATCAGGCACTTCTGGAAATTGTTATAAGAATGTATCGTCCAGCTGCAGGGAATGTTTTGCTGAATTTCTTTCCATGTGATCAGTGATCATCATTTGATCAGTGGTCACTCCAAATATGGTCAAACTTCCACCAGCTAGGACAAATCCACAGAGGTGGAAATAGGCAGTTCCTATTAATCCTAAAAACCACAGACGAACCAGTGACAGTGGCTTTTTCTCTCCGTCTGTTGGACACTTCAAAGAGATCCCCATTTCCGGTCGCCTCTGGGGACTTGGAAGGACAAGAGGGTTGAGTTTTTAAATGTTTGAAAATATCCTATAGATGATCTGACTGGTTAATTTAGTTTATCTGCTTCTTCTGGTTCGAAAGGGATGTGTTTGTTCTGTTCCATTCCATTGCATTTTACTGAAGACCTTCTGTTTCTGTGTGTTTTGATGTAGAGAGAAGACAAAGGTGAAACCCAAACGTTGGATCTGGCCAAAGATCACCTGATTCCATCAAACATGGATGAAAGAACCACCTGTGACCAGTGTGGAAAGACTTTCGCCACAGCAAGTGCCTTAAAACTTCACCAACGCATTCACATTGGGAACAAACCATTTAAGTGTGGCCAATGTGGAAATACTTTCACCCAAAAAAGTCACCTAAAAATACACCAACGTGTTCACACTGGAGAAAAACCATATGCGTGTGACCAGTGTGGAAAGACTTTCACCCAAGCAAGTAACCTAAAAACCCATCAACGTATCCACACTGGAGAAAAACCATATGAGTGCGACTTTTGTGGAAAGACTTTCACCACAACAAATGACCTAAAAATCCACAAACGCATCCACACTGGACAAAAACCATACGAGTGTGACTATTGTGGAAGGACTTTCAGCCAAATAGGTAGCCTAAGTAAACACCAACTCGTCCACAGTGGACACAAACCATATGAGTGTGACCAGTGTGGAAAGCCTTTCACCGCAGCAGGAGACCTAAAAATCCATAAACGCATGCACACTGGAGAAAAACCATATGAGTGTGACCAGTGTGGAAAGACTTTCACCACAACATTTAACCTAAAAATGCACAAACGCATCCACACTGGACAAAAACCGTACGAGTGTGACTTTTGTGGAAAGACTTTCACCATCGCAAGCTACCTAAAAATCCACCTACGCGTCCACACTGGACAGAAACCATATGAGTGTGACTTTTGTGGAAAGAGTTTCACCCAAACAAGTAGTCTAAATAAACACCTACGCGTCCACACTGGAGAAAGACCATATGAGTGCGACCAGTGTGGAAAGACTTTCACCGCAGCAAGCTACCTAAAAATGCACCAACTCATCCACACTGGTAGAAAACCATATAACTGTTACCTGTGTGGAAAAGCTTTCATCACAGCAGATCAATTAAAGTCCCACCACCTCATCCACACTGAGAGAACCCCTACCAGTGCAGGTTCTGTGACAGATCTTTTATCACAGGTCCACAATGTAATGAACATGAACGTGTCAAACATTTCTTCAACAAAAGAACAAAATGGTTGGGACAAAAACCCAACAGTCGTACACCAAGTAAGACATTGTGAAGAGAGTCATAACACAACTACAAACTCGGAGTGTTTCCAACATGATGAAAGATTGTCTTCATCATCTGCCCTCTTCTATCATCCGTACAAATGTGAACCATCCACATCTGGACCAAAATGTCCATCAGCATCATATGACCAGAGGACACTGTGTTTGATCCAGCAGGACCCACTTCTGACAAGAACATCAGACTGAAAAACCTCCTGATCAGGCTTCACACAATCCAGATGTGAAGACAGTGTGTGTGAGGAAGACCCTGTCACCACTACGCAGGGGCAATTTTAGGTTTGCAATGGACATGTCATTGAGATAGACATTTTTACAGTGTTTTAGAAGTCCTTGGTGAAGGATTTTTTTTTTCTTTTCAACTAACTGGTCAGTATTTACCTTGAACCAAAATCACAATCCAGATGTGAAAGAAACATCAGACTGAAGGCTGTGTCTGAGGAAGACCCCTTTGCCCACTACGCAGGACCTTTGCCTTGAACCAAATGGCGCCCACCATCTGTGTAGAAAAGCTTTCACCACAGCAGATAAATGGTAAATGGTAAATGGACTGCATTTATATAGTGCTTTTCCACCTTCATGGTGCTCAAAGCGCTTTACATTAGCCTCACATTCACCCATTCACACACACACTCATACACCAGTAGGTTTCTAAGGTCTAAGGTCAGTCCTACTTGGGGCCTAAGCCAGGGTTCAGTGTCTTGCCCAAGGACACTTCGACATGTGGACAGCCAGAGCCGGGATGCAAACCGCCAACCTCTCGGTCATTGGGCGATCCACTCTACCAGCTGAGCCACAGTCAATTAAAGACCCACCCCTACCAATGAACCCCTACCAATGCTGATTCTATGACAGATCTTTTATTGCAAGTCCACAATGTACTAAACATGAATGTGTCAAACATTTCCACAAAGGACAAAAACCCTAGCCTAGCCGCCCTATCCCTATTCATTGCATGTATGGGTCTAGTGGTGCTTCATTGTCAGGGTAGGTCGGACTAAAAGGTTGTGGACTAAAAGGTTGTCTTTCAAATACCTCTGTATGCAATAGGACAGTACTACAACCAATCGGCATAATCTTTAGGATGATGTAGTTAGAGCACCGGAAAGTTGACTGAGGAGTCCGGAGAAAGATAGGAATGAATAAACAAAATGGTGGATTATGGAGCTTATAGACTGTTGTCGCTTCTGTAAAAATAATTTAAAGATTGCTGACACAAGAGGAAATCTCCACCCGTTGTTCTTCTTCTATGGTTGCTTCTGGTTGATTGTCTGTGAATCGTTGCAGCATCACTTTGTTACGCCCACCCTCTGTCTCTATACTTCACCGTGATTCGTCGACCAATTTCAGGGAAATCTAGCCAAAAGTTGAATTGAGCGTTATTAGACTACTCTGTAGCACATTACATGTGCTGCCAGTAGGAGTCTAGCGTAACTAGGCTACAAAAACCCAACAGTCGTACACCAAGATAGACATTGTGAAGAGAGTCGTAACAGAACTAAACACTTGGAGTGTTTGCTAACATGATAAAAGATTGTCTTCATCCTATGGCCTCTTCTGTCATCAATACAAATGTGAACCATCCACATCTGGACTAAGATGTCCCTCAGCATCACATGACCAGAGGACACCATGTTTGATCCAGCAGGACCTACTTCTGACACGAACATCAGACTGAAAAACCTCCTGATCAGGCTTCACACAATCCAGATGTGAAGACAAACATCAGACTGAAGGCTGTGTGTGAGGAAGACCCTGTCACCACTACGCAGGGGCAATTTTAGAGTCACAATGGACATGTCATTGAGATAGACATTTTTACAGTGTTTTAGAAGTCCTTGGTGAAGGATTTTTTTTTTCTTTTCAAATAACTGGTCAGTATTTACCTTGAACCAAATAGCGCCCACCAGAAAAGCTTTTTCCTCTATTCTCTAAAGGGACTGATCACGCCTCTGACTGGCAACAAATGTTACTTCTGGAGCCTTTCTGTCAAAGTAGTTCTGTCCGGTCAGTCTTCAACCACCACATTCTGTACATTTACATGGTGTTTTGAGTTCATCCCGGGATGAACGATTGCCGTTGCACTTTGTCCATCGTCCGTCCGTCATCGTCTGCGTCATCGTCTGCAATGCACTGAAATCGTTTAATTTCTTAATGGATTCCGATTGATTCATTATAGATCTAAGCACTAGGCATTCTTTGTTTGTCCAAATTTGCCTTTATAAACAATTTGTTTACAACTGTTTATTTTTCCAGTCTGTCACTAAAATGACATCATCACATTGTCAGGGGAGAAACAACACGACACACAGCTAAGCCCCCCTCCCCCATAAAACATGGACAAACGTCTGTCCAGTAATAAGCAACTTCTATTAAAGTTCACTGCAACGTAACAATGTCCACTGACAAGACACAAGCATCAACATTTTAACCCCAACGAAACAAAGGCTAACATTAACAAAGAGTTTTCTGTTAAATTTAACTGAACAACATCAGTAGGGTGAACCCTACTCCACATTTAGTCTGGACCCATGGCTCTAAAACCAGACTGTCCAGACGTCTGTCACAAGTCCTCAGTTTTCATATTAAGTCCAAAAGTTTAAGGCAGCAGCCGACAAGATGCACACCACACTGTCCACATCAAATTGGGAAATACAAGAGGTTGTTGTCTTAATACATGTTGTCTGCGCTGTTTATCACTCAGGTTAGTTAGTGGATGCTGCTCGCATCACTCACGTTAACTGATACCTCTTCAGATGCTGTGCCAGTTTTTTTTTTTCATCTAAAGTGAAGTATTTCCACACATGCGATGTGTGTCTGTCACTCCCTTTTGTTTTGTCAGACCATCACAACCCTCTTAACTGCAGCAGCCATATCTTGTTTACATCTGGTGTGTGGGAGAGAAAGAATAATCTGCGACTAGTCGCTACGAGTCGACAACATTTTATTTAATACTAGACACAACACTTATCACTTTGTCAAAGTTTTCCGTCATAAACTTTATAAACAATTTGTTTACAACTTTTATTAGCTCATTCAGATGAAGTACGATGAGCTACTATTGTCGAGCTTCGTCCTTCATCGTCATCCACAATGCATTAAAATTGCTTCCCCTCATTTCTATACGGATTTAAATTTTGATTGATTCATTAGATTGATCTAAGCACGAGGCACAAAATGTATCACTTTGTTTGTTGAGGTTTCCCTTTGTAATTACAACTTTGTTTATTTTCCAGTCTGTCACTAAAAGCACTACTCTTCCCTCAGTTCTCAACAGATTTTAATTTCCGATTGATTCACTGAGTTCAGTTTCAATCCAGATCAAAGAAAGTATTTGTCCCAATATTAGTTTGAACCAACAACCTCCTGCGTAGCATTTAACATCTTTAACCTCAGTAATATGTTATTACCCAGTTACCTACTTTTGTTCAGTCAGATGTTACCCCAGAAGAGTTTTGGGGGCTTCCTATACCATTCACACTGTTTTAAAAACACACAGTGGGATTGATTTTATCATCTATTGAACGATTCCCTTTTGTTGATAACAAGACATCACACCTGCGAGGACCTGATGAGCACACTGACATTGGCTCTATTTTTTTTTTTTTTATTCCAAATTAGGTAATTTGGAATTAAAGCTAATTCCTTCTTATTTACATGGACATGTTAAGTCTGAATAAGTGTTTACATGGGAAACATATTTATTCTGCTCTAGTTAATTTAGCTTTAATAGCTAGGGGTACAGTGAGTTCTGATTAGACAGAACGCCCACATGACATCTTGCCATCTACAGGAAGAAAACAATTGTGTCCACTTCCTGTTTTGCTTTCATTGCAACTATCAACATGGAAAACCAGATACTACATGCTATTTTGCATTTATTTTTGTAATGGCTTGCTTCGTACAGCCATCTCAGAAAATGTTCCTACACTAATGCTGACAGTGTGGAATATGTGCGTCATCGATGCACATCATTGTGACCAGGCCAGGAGCACGTGCAGAATGACAGGAATAATGTTAAAGCAGAATTAACTATTTACGTGGGACAGGAATTATGTTATTTGGAATTAACATCAGAATAAACCAGTGACTTTATTCAGAATTAACCTTTATTCAATATTAAACAGGAATAAATACTCCTATGTAAACAGACTGATTGGTAAATGCTTCTGTTCCCCAGGGCTCTATTTTGGGACCCCTGTTGTTCTCAGTGTATATTAATCACTTGGAAGATGTGTGGAAAAACCTCTCTACCTATATGCCGATGACTCTAACCAATATGCTGATGACACTAACCTATATGCTGATGACTCTAACCTATATGATGATGACTCTAACCTATATGCTGATGACTCTAACCTATATGATGATGACTCTAACCTATATGCTGATGACTCTAACCTATATGATGATGACTCTAACCAATATGCTGATGACACTAACCTATATGATGATGACTCTAACCTATATGATGATGACTCTAACCTATATGCTGATGACTCTAACCAATATGCTGATGACTCTAACCAATATGCTGATGACACTAACCAATATGCTGATGACACTAACCAATATGCTGATGACTCTAACCTATATGCTGATGACTCTAACCTATATGCTGATGACTCTAACCTATATGCTGATGACTCTAACCCAGGCATGGGCAAACTATTCCACAAAGGGCCGGTGTGTCTGCAGGTTTTTGTTCCAACCAACCAAGAGTTCACAGTTTGACCAATCAACTCTCTGAAAACCCAGATCAGTTGATTAATTGAATCAAGTCTGATGTGCTGCTGCTTGGTTGGAACAAAAACCTGCAGCCACACCGGCCCTTTAGGAATGGTTTGCCCATCCCTGCTCTAACCTGTATGCTGATGACTCTAACCTATATGCTGATGACTCTAACCTGTATGCTGATGACTCTAACCTATATGCTGACGACTCTAACCTATATGCTGATGACTCTAACCTATATGCTGATGACTCTAACCTGTATGCTGATGACTCTAACCTATATGCTGATGACACTAACCTATATGCTGATGACACTAACCTATATGCTGATGACACTAACCTATATGCTGATGACACTAACCTATATGCTGATGACTCTAACCTGTGTAATCAAGACAGGTGGTGACAGCAGAGTGACAACAGAAAACCTGAATAGGGACCTGCAGAATGTGATCAACTGGACAGTTAAATGGAAAGTGACCTTCGAACCAGTTAAGTGCAAATAGAGCCCTGTATTTGTCTGTTTTTGTTGTTAACAGAGGTCAGAGGTCACAGTTCCAGCAGGTGTGTGTGTTTTTTATGGTGTTTAATTTGTGTCAATACGTTGAAATATTTTTAAAAAATGTAAGCAAAAAATATCAACCCAAACCAGATCGTGCAGATCGTGTAAAATATTTGCCTTCTCATCTTTCTTAGTTTTTGTTGTTGCCTTTTTCCCTTATTATGACTTCTATAGAGACGACTTCAGATAGTTCTAAATATTGTAAAGGCCATGTGGGCGTGGCCTGACCATATCTTCCTTTTGCCACAAACACAAGCGGCTTCCTCCATTATTCACTCCAGAAAAAGATAAGAGGTGCACAATTGAACTCACAAACACAGACATGGTCCATTCACACGGGACAAGGAACTCTGATATTCTCTGTAATTATTCAGATTTACCAGTGGTCCATAGGTAATACTTATCCCATGCAAATGGGACATCTGTCTGGTTTTGTTGTTCACAGAGGTCAGAGGTCACAGTTCCACCCGGTGTGTGTGTGTTTGACTTCCTCCAGAGTTTTGTCCTCCAGGTGTTTCCACCTATCACAGGCCTCACACTGGACCTGCTGACACACACGTGACTTTTTAGTTAACTTTTTTTGTTTGTTTGTATTTTATTGTTTTGTTCCCTTTTAAAATAAAAACAAGAAAAAAATGACATTGACACAATTCACACAGCGAGGAAGAAGAGGAAAAAAGGGGCAATAAAACTAAATAATAAAAAACAAATAGAACTCTTATCGAACTTGTAGCTTTGAGCCAGGGTGAGGGATGATCCAGTCGATCCTGCCTAATGTAGTTTAACCATTTTCTCCAAATTGTTTTAAATGAATCCATTTCCAATCTCACTGATGCAGTTAGTTTCTCCATGTTATAAATACCCAAGTTTAGTTCAGTTTATTATGCACTATAAAAGATAACAAATGCATAAGCAAGTAAAAATACAAAAAGAAAACAGTGCAAGACAAGCCAGAAGTCTTAATCTGCTTTTATAGATCCTCCTTTCATCAACTTATTTAACACTCAAAATGAATCAAATGCGAAAAGTAACTAAAAAAAAGTCAATAAAACAATTCAATAAAACAGAAATACAAAAGAAATGACCAGATACTAGAATAACACATGGACATGAGTTAAATAAGACTTTAATTAGGGACAAGGAAACGAAAAACTGAGGAAAATGAGGGGTTATTTATAAAAGCAGCCCTAGTATGACCTTTGACCTTTGAAAGTCATAATGATTTATTCCAAATGTCAGGGCTCCTGGACATGATAGTAAACTGTGGTTGGATTTAGCATCAATTGTCCTTAAACAATGACTTTGACGTGTGGTGGTTGTGGAAATCTGAGTTTAATAAGAAGGTGTTCATTAAAAAAAAAAAAAAAAAAACGGCTCGCTTAAACATCGACCCGCGCATCACTGGTACTAACCCATATAATACTACAGTAAGATAGATAGGGATAGACTAGACTATGGTATAGAATAATAAGTGTGTTAGGGGATAAAAGATTTCTGATTTTCTCTATAATCCTTAAATATTTTTACAACAGAAATTAATGTGATTTTTTTTCCAGGTTAATTTTGCATCTATTAAAACGATTTGATAAATAAGGTTGTTTATGAAAATCTGAACCTTTTTTATTCTAGTATTTTTTTTTATTATTATTATTTTATTCACAGCATTATCTTTACCCATTCTTTTTATTTCTGGCACCTGAACATCTCAGTATTTTTTTTTGCAAAAGCATTATTGTCAAAACTTTAAAATCCTCAACTGTCTTCAAAATTAAGATTTTGTAATTCGCCAAGATATAATCTTTTGAAATCCAGTGGAATCCTAATTTTAAGCACCTTATCTATGATTTTTTTTTTTATTTCTATCTAATATTGTTTAATTAACGGGCATTCCCAGAAGATATGGAAGTGACCATCTCCACAGGACGTCCACTGTAGTGTCACCAACCTTCCTCAGTGCAGGGGTCAGTGTTGTTGCATCCAAACTACCTCCAGTTTGTGCTTTTCCACTGATATTCCTTTTATTTCTTTCCATTCTTCTCCAGTCAGCTTTATTTCTGCTTCTTTCTTTTACATATTCAGTATTATCTGCTTTTAGGTCATCCAGCACAGCACATTTTAAAATAGCTTTTTATGTTATTTGACATTCATATGCTTCAATCATAATTTTAATCGTACTTGACCATGATCTTTCTGAATTAGCTTTTTTTTAATTTCTTACTCTAAATAGGGTCGTAGCTGTAAAATATCTGTAGAAATCATAATTCCCAAGGCCAAAAATGTCCTTAATTTCCCGAAAACCCGTTAGAACATTATTTTTTAATAATCTCCCAACGCATTTTCGGACCATTTTCGCAGAATTTAAACCTATGGTCGAAATCTAAATCTGTACAATAAACACTTTCTTCAATGGTTTCCTCCATAGCGGCGTTCTCCATGGTTACTTCCTGCCCTTCCAGCTGAAATCGTGGCATCATAATCGCACGACTGAAACCAACCTATTCTTTACTAAACCACTTTGATCTAAACTAATTATATCGGGCAGAACCTTTTCAATGCACTTCGCCAATATGACTGTAAAACGTCTATAATCCACATTAAACACACTTATTGGTCGATAGTTTGAGTAATTTGTTTAATTTTTCCCCTTCTTTGGGATTATTGCTTCTCTCCAATAAATTGAAATGCTTTTCTTATACTGTTCTGAAATGTACCCATCAGCACCTGGGCTTTCATTGTTCTTAAGTTTAGAAATTGCTGCATTTATTTATTCTACCATTATTTCTGAAACCAGAATATTATTTTGTTTTGTTATTTATGGAAGATTTAAATCTCCTAAAAAACGTATCAATTTGTGATTCATAATTACTTTGTGGTTCAGAATATAACCTGCATTAATAATATTCACTTGTGGATGTCTTCTGTCTTATATACTACTGATGGTGTCTGTGGATCTTTTATTTTGTAGATATGTCTTAACGTTTGCCATTTTTTTTAAGTTTATATGCCAGTCATTTTAAAGCTCTACTCCCTGCTTAACAATACACCCTCTACTTATGAAATTCATTCATTCCAGAAGTGTTTTCGTACCATGAATCTTTCATAAATATTTGCATTTTACATGTTAAAGGCCTAATTAGTTCCAAGGCCCCAAATACTACCCCCTAAACCCTTTAAAAATTCTAAAAGTATACACATTTTGTATGAAATATGTGTTAAAAGTAAAAGAAAATGTAGATTTAGATTAAATTAGATTTGTTTTATGTCATGGTTTTATTGGCTGTCGGTCAAAAACAAAAATGGCTTGTCCAGCATCACAATAACTTGTGCTAGGGTCATGGGTCATGGGTCATGGGTCATGGGTGTGCCAATGACTCATCTATACTCCTTATGGAGGGGCTAAATCACGTCCTTCTACTTCCGGTCCATGGGTGCTTCGCTCACAAAAAATGTGAATGGGAGTGAATGGAGCGAGTCAAGCTAAATTCTTTAAGTGCTCTGAAATTCACATATGATAGTAGTTAATGAAAAATATTTGATGTGACGTCACATTCCGCTGAGCTGTGGTGTGGAGTCTGTGGTGACGTCACATGTGCGCCAGGCGTGTAGTCCAAATTATTAACGGGTTTTACTCTTAAACTAATCAGCTGTTGATTAATGGAAGCAGTTGAAACACATTAATAATGATCATTTATTATGAGCAACATGTGGTCACATGACAAACCAGATACCATTTTAACATTTTACTTCCCATTGAATACCATTCGGTGGCACGGTGGTGCAGTGGTTAGCACTCGTGCCTCACAGCAAGAAGGACCCTGGTTCGACTCCCGTACCAGACCTTTCTGTGTGGAGTTTGCATGTCCTCCCCGTGTCCGCGTGGGTTTTCGCCGGGCACTCCGGTTTCCTCCCACCATCCAAACACATGCACTGATAGGGTAATTGGTTAATCTAAAATTGTCCATAGGTGTGAATGTGAGAGTGATTGTTTGTCTATATATGTTCAGCCCTGAGATGAACTGGAGACTCATACAGGGTGTACCCCGCCTTCGCCCATTGTAGCTGGATTAGGCCCCCAGTGACCCCCGCGACCCTAGTGAGGATAAAGCGGATTCAGATAATGAATGAATGAATGAATACCATTCATTAATTTTCCGATTCCCAGGCCCCATGAGTCTCCTGGAAGGGGCGGAGACTTAAGCTCCCCATGGAGTAGGCAGGTGCTCCACAGAACCAAAAGCATTGTAGCACACCCAGACCATGTGCTTAATAAGAACTGTGCATTGTTGCCCTCTGGGAGGTGTGGTCGAGCACCTAGAAGGAAAACAAATCGATTTGCTAATTATTTTATTCCGTCTGTCATCAGGCTTTTAAATGACAGTGATAGTGTAGGGTTAGGGTATAATGCCTGTTTTCTATATTTTATACATGTGTTGACCTCTTTTTTTTTGTTTGTTTTTTAAATATATTTATGTATGTGTTGATTGTGTTGCACTTGTCACTGTTGTATTTATTTATTGCTGGGCCTTTTAGCTGCTCTGTATATTGACAGATCCCAGTGTAATTGTGGAATGTGTGTTTTTATGCTGCGACCAATGTCTGCAAATTTAATTACCCCGAGGGGATAAATAAAGTCATCTGAATCTGAATGTATTGGTCTGTGTGTAAATGTGTCTTCAGTTACTGAACATTAAACCATTAAAATGAACCAGACATGTAAATCATTTCCATACCATTGTATTTGTTGTATCTTCCTAAAATGCACAAAGGCACACGTCGTTAAAGTGGCCGATAGCACGACTTGTGAACATTTTTTCCGGATGCTTTTGTTTTCCTCCTTTTTTTTTTTTTAATTTTTTTTTATCATCTCCTGTTTCACTTCTATTGATAACGCAGTCACGTCTTCTTTTCATGCTGTAAGGAAATTACAAAAGGTTTTTGGACAAAAAACAAAACAAAAAGCCTCTGTGGTGCTGGATGCTGTGGGATATTCTGGGCCTGAAATCCTGATCCAGTTCGACCCTGACATCGTCTGTTTGTTCTGTTTAAAAAAAATCATCTGGATTGTTTTGTTTCCAGGTGTTTTTTTTTTCACAGTAGTAAAATGACTGGAGGTGGAACAACAGAGTTTACCGGTACTTCCTCATACGTGTCTATGATGCAGTGATGAGGCGTCTCTGAAGGACCCCCCCCCCCCACCACCACCACCTCTTTGTGTGTTTACCATCCCAGAGTAACATCCACCTAGGTTTGCTGCCGTCGTTTGTTTTAAAAACATTCAGGTAAAAAACAGAGACACATGAACCAGTTTAATCCAACATTTTTTCCAGTTTATGCAGCAGCTAATGTGGGGCCCTCTTCTCTTGTCGACGCTAATGCTAATGCTAATGCTACTTCAGATTTGCTGCATTTGGCTTAACCCCACGTGGGTGACACCAATGTCCTCGTGACATGTAGTGGACAGACTTTTTCTGAGCGGCTCGTTTCTCTGTGTTGTTTTATTTGAATGATGGTAAATCCATCCAGTGGGGGGGACACACCAAAGGCAGCATGTGTTGGTACCTCGGGGTGACCCAACAGATTCCAAAAGGAGCGTGGAAAAGTGGTTTTCAGTGGAATGACACCTTTAATATTAGTCTCATACAAAACAGGTGTAAAGCGAGACATGTATTTTTCAAAGGTTTGAATATGTTTACTTTTTTTTTTAAGTAATTATTATTTATTTTTTATTTCTTTATTCGTACTCGTCGTCTCCCACTTCATCCAGGTCACAGGGGCAGCAGCCTCAGCAAAGTAGCCCAGACTTCCCTCACCTTCTTTATTATTTTCATTTATGTATTTCTTTTACATTTTTTAAAATGTATTCATTATTTTTATTTATTTTTTAAAATGTAATTTAATTTTCAAATTTTTATTTTTTTTTTTTTTACAAATTTGGTCCTCATGAGACATGGAAGTGTGTGTGTGTGTGTGTGCGTGTGTGTGTGTGTGTGTGTGCGCTCGCATCCACCTATGTTGTTTAGCTGTTGTATAGTATGTCATTGTATATTTATATTCCTCAAAATGTAATGTCTAATTAAAAATAAATAAATAATATGCTCTCACACACGTCCTAAGGCTCCATAAAGCAGAGGAAATAAAAAGAAAACAGGTTGTAAATGTGCAGTATTTTAGAAAAGGTGAGAAAATGATGTTTCGACTGTCCTCATTATTGAGCTAACCGTGCCATGGGAAGAGGGAATACCAGCTGCACATGAGTTCAAGCGGCTCAAGTACACCGAGCTGGTAGCAGAGTGCATAGAGGCAGGTTGGGCAGCATCCATCCACCCAGTGGAGGTAGGGTGCAGGGGTTTCGTCGGTAGGTCAACGATCCAGCTGCTCAGAGCGCTAGGAACAACAGGGGCAAGGTTACAGCGAGCAACCAAGGAGCTGGCAGAGGAGGCGGAAAAAGCAAGCTTCTGGTTGTGGTTAAGGAGGAAAGACAGCAAATGGGGGCATACACCGCAATAGGGTCAGATGCAGGGAGCGGTAGGGAGACGTCCCAAGATGCCGCTTGCCCCCCCACCTGGAGATGTACTGGCTAGGGGGCGAAACATCAGTGAAAGGTGGCTCCAGCTGACGATCCTGCATCTGACCCAGTGTGCACTGGAGGAGGTGCGACAGGCATAATGCCAGGCAGGAAACACCATCTTAACCTGTACAGATTAATTACACTTCTGGGAGACCAGTGACTACTGTGAAAGAGCAGTTGGAAGCCAGGGAAGACTGGCAGGCATCCGGGAGAGACCGGAGGACAGCGGGAGAGACTGCACCAGGAGTGGGCGGTTAGTCACCCTACCCACTGGCTCCCAAGCTGGAGTCAACCTCACTGACTACGAAGACAAATATGAAGAAACAACCCGAGGGCCCTCCGAGAGGCGGGGTGGAAGAAGGGCCCAACAGGACGGATCAGACGGTAACGAACGCAATGGATAATGACTACGAGAAGTTCCTCCGGAAGTGTAGTTGTGGGTGGCAGAAAGTGACCTCACTCAGAGGCTTGCATATCCATCAAGGGAGGATGAAGTGCAGCAGGCAGCCCGGACAGCATAATCGCACTGCTTCGGCAGGTCAGACGAAAGGGACCCAAAGCCAGGGGACAATCCACAGTGCAACAGGACCCAACAGTGCAGGAAGGGCATCAGTAGAGGAGATGGAGCAAGAGATGGAGACAGCAAGCCGGGATAGTGGACACACTGTCCCTACTTTAACAACGCAAACAGGAAGCACGCCCAAGCAGTTAGAGCAGCGCGGAAGGATCAAGTGGCCATCGGCAAAAGAAAGAGAGGCATGGAACAGACTCGACAGAGACCTGAGCGAAATCTTGGAACAAGCCCTGCGAGGCAAGGTTGAAGACAAACTGAGGGCCCTCAGTAACATCTGCTTCCAGGAGTGCAAAGAGAGGTTCGGTGAAGTTACAGGGAAGCGAGCCACACACCCACCTCCTACCCAGGAAGGGCGACGAGAGAGACGTATCAAGGAGCTCCTAGGCGATAGACGCCACCTCCGGAAAAGGTGGAGGAAAGCAACCCCAGAGGAGAAACCAGGTCTCAAGCTACTCTGGGACGAGCTCAGAAAGAAGCTCGCAAAACTTCGCCGTGCAGACCGGATCAGGAAGCGGAGAAAGAGAAAGGAGAAGGAGAGAAGAGCCTTTTTCCAGGACCCTTTCAGGCATGCTAGGCAGCTGCTGGACGAGAAGCGGAGCGGAAAGCTGGAAATCTCCAAGGAAGAGCTGGAGCAATATGCAAAGACCCACTACACTGACTCAGCCAGAGACACACCGCTTGGTTCCCCAGGGTACATACCACGGCCACCACCACCAACCCTGGCCTTCGACACCTCTCCACCAAGACGAAGTGAGCTTGCAGAGGTCCTGAGGAAAACAAGATCAGCTTCAGCACCCGGTCCAAATGGACTGTCCTATAAGTTCTACAAGAATAGCCCACAAGTGGCCAAAATCTTGTGGAGGCTCATGAGGGTGGCTTGGAAGAAGGGGTCCATCCCAGCTGAGTGGCAGCAGGCAGTTAGCGTATTCATCCCTAAAGAAGTGAATTCCACCACCATCAACCAGTTCAGGAGCATCGCATTACTGAACGTGGAGGGGAAGCTGTTCTTCTCAATTCTCGCAAGGAGAATGACCAACTTCTTGAAGGGCAACGGTTACGTTGACACGAGTTGTCAGAAGGCGGGGATCCCAGGGTTCCCAGGGTGTATTGAGCACTCAGCCGTGATCTGGGAGCAGATCCAGCGGGCCAAGAGGGAGCGCACGGACCTTCATGTCGTGTGGCTAGACTTAGCCAATGCGTACGGGTCGGTACCACACAAGCTAATCGACTACGCGTTGGAGTTCTTTTACATCCCGACATCTGTCAGTACCATCATAGCCAAATACTTCAGCAACTTCCACATGTGCTTCACCCAAGGAGGCTCGACAACTAGGTGGCATCAGCTGGAGGTCGGCATCGCGATGGGCTGTGCGATTTCTCCTATATTATTTGTGGCTGCCTTTGAGCTCATTCTCATTGGAGCAAGACAAGTGGTGGGAGGCTTGAGGCTGCCATCTGGAGAAAGACTTCCCGCCTTGAGAGGGTATATGGACGACGTGACAAGCATACTACAAACAGCTCCATGTACAGTAAGGGTCCTCAAACGGCTGGATGAACTTACCCAGTGGGCAAGAATGAAAATAAAGCCAGCTAAGTCCCGGAGCCTGTCAATCAGGAAGGGGTTAAGGACTGATAGGACGGTGTTCATGGCAGGGGGGGAGAGGATACCCCTGCTGTCAGAGCAGCCTATTAGAAGCCTTGGAAGAGAATACACTGCTGACCTCTCCGACAGGCAGATGGGCAAGCGGGTACAGGAGCAGCTGGGGCGGGGCCTGGCCAGGATCGATAGCAGCCAGCTCCCTGGGAAATTCAAACTGTGGTGCTACCAGTTCACACTATTCCAGCGGGTGATGTGGCCACTTAAAATATGTGAAATTCCAGCTACCACGGTCAGCAGGCTAGACAGCATAGCAAACACCTACATAAGGAAATGGTTGGGCCTCCCTCGCTGCTTCTCCAGTGTAGGGCTCTTTGGAAGAAATGCACTTCAGCTTCCACTGAAGTCAGTGGGCCTTGGGTACAAACAGGAAAAGGCTCGCCTGGTGTTTGAGCTCAAGGAGTCCAGGGACCCCACGGTAAGAGCGGCGGCAGTAGCCGTCAGAACGGGGCGCAAATGGAGGGCCCATGAAGAAGTGGACCAGGCTGTCAGCAGGCTGCAGCATAGAGAGATCACCGGGAGAGTGCAAGAAGGCCGGGCGGGAGTCGGCTTCGGGGAACCAGTTAGATTCTGGTCGAAAGCCCCAAGACAGCAGAGAAAGGCCATGGTCGTGGAAGAAGTGGCCCGAGCGGAGCAAGAGCAACACCTGATCAAAGCCGTGTCCCAGGGCAAGCAAGGAGCATGGACCAGGTGGAAGGACACCAGCCACAGGGTGTTGACCTGGCAAGACATCTGGAAAGCCCCGCAGGCACGGCTCAGCTTTACAGTCAGGGCAGCATACGACACCCTTCCATGCCCCCAGAACCTCTCCACCTGGTTCGGGAGTGAGGACACATGCTCGCTGTGTCAGAGCGACAAAGCAGGCCTCCAGCACATCCTGGCATCATGTAGAGTGGCACTGTCACAAGGACGGCTCAGATGGCGGCACAATCAAGTGCTCAGGAAGTTGGCAGAGCACCTGGAGACGAGAAGAACAGCTGCGAACTCAACAGCAAGCAGCCAAATGACCAGAATCTCCTTCGTAAGACCAGGGGAGACCCAGCAGAAGCCACAAGGCAGGCAGGAAAGATCACTGCTAACCCCTGGGGAGGCATGGGAGATGCGGGTCGATCTGGACAGGCAGCTCATCTTCCCAGGTGAGATCGTGCAGTCAACACTGAGACCGGACATTGTGATGTGGTCCACAGCTGCCAAGCGTGTCCTCATTATTGAGCTAACCGTGCCATGGGAAGAGGGAATACCAGCTGCACATGAGTTCAAGCGGCTCAAGTACACCGAGCTGGTAGCAGAGTGCATAGAGGCAGGTTGGGCAGCATCCATCCACCCAGTGGAGGTAGGGTGCAGGGGTTTCGTCGGTAGGTCAACGATCCAGCTGCTCAGAGCGCTAGGAACAACAGGGGCAAGGTTACAGCGAGCAACCAAGGAGCTGGCAGAGGAGGCGGAAAAAGCAAGCTTCTGGTTGTGGTTAAGGAGGAAAGACAGCAAATGGGGGCATACACCGCAATAGGGTCAGATGCAGGGAGCGGTAGGGAGACGTCCCAAGATGCCGCTTGCCCCCCCACCTGGAGATGTACTGGCTAGGGGGCGAAACATCAGTGAAAGGTGGCTCCAGCTGACGATCCTGCATCTGACCCAGTGTGCACTGGAGGAGGTGCGACAGGCATAATGCCAGGCAGGAAACACCATCTTAACCTGTACAGATTAATTGATTATTACTGTTACGGTGGTTGTTTTTTTCATTAGTTTATTGTGTAGTTGTGGATTTGTCTGTTTTTTTTCTTTGCTTTTGTCACTTTGTCTCATTAGTTATAATATATTTTATTGTATATTTATTATGTGTTTCCTTCATAGATGTCTTTGTATGTATTTATTAATTTTGTACATTTTCCATGTGTCAAAATAGGTTTGTATGAATGTTTGTGTTTGTGAAGACGACACAAATGAGTTGGAAGTGAAACCACTGTTTAGGGCAGTGTTTCCCAACCCTGGTCCTCTAGTACCACTATCCAGGGGCGTCACAGCCATTTAAAATGTGGGGGTGTTCTAGGTTGTGGCACATGAGCAACATTTTTGGAATCTATCATCGGAAAATTAACAACCAATTATACATTAATGGTTAAATTTTTATATTAAAAAGTAATATATGGCCAGAAATAATAACAAAAAAATGTGTTTTTCCTCAATTAAACATGTATTCAATTCATAAATCAAAATTTTGAGTTTTTTTTTTTATAATTTTGGATTTTAAAAATCAGATTTTGATTTAACAAACACTGTTCTTCTTTTTTTCTTACAAAAATGTTTTGTCCATTTAAAAATCCATTTAAAAATATGTTTCTCAGTTGGAACATCACTGAAAAAAGTTAGTGTATATGTTACAAAACAAGACATAGTTTCATTAACTCAGTTTAACAATATTTCTCATTACTTACTGGTTGATGACTGTTTACAGCTGTTTACATTTCGCCCGGTGAACTGAGGTGCGCTTCATTTACATATGCTGCTGTGCTGCCTGGGTGGGTAAACGGTTTAAACCAGGGGTGTCAAACTGTGGTCCTCAAGGGCCGGTGTCCTGCATGTTTTAGATGTTTCCCTCTTCCATTCCACCTGGAGGTCATTACATCATTATCAGTCTGATGAGGAACTGATTATTAACTCTTTAAGTGTCAGTGCTGATTCTGAATGGATGATTTAGTTTAAATATTCAGAAAAATTCAACCGTTTTCCTTTTAGTTTTGTGCATGGAAAAGGTGCTGAAAAGCAAAAAAAATTTTTATTTAAAAAATATATATATATTTAAAGGAAAAATTAAAACTGCCGGGACCAAATTTTAATACTAGTCTTTTTCTTTTCAAAAATTTCACATTGTTTTTTCATTTTGTAAATGTGTATTAGTTTTTTGTTCATTTTGTTGCTGATTGTGTTTATTTTTCTAATTTTTTTTAAAAATGTCATTATTTTTCTTTGGTTTTCTGCCATTTGTGTCTTACTTTGCTCATGTTACCAATTATTTTGTTAGCTTATTATTAATTTTTCTTTTTTGTTGTTGGTCATTTTATTTTATTTTATTTTATTTTTTACTTTTCTACTGATTGCTAATATCTCAGGAGTTAAAGGGTTAAACTGAATCACATGGAAGAGTGAAAACTCTAAAACATGCAGGACACCGGCCCTCGAGGACTGGAGTTTGACACCCCTGGTTTAAACCATAGATATTGTAACAGCCCTGTAATGTTATTGGTGTTTGTTTGGTGTGATTGTGACGACAGTAACTGTTTATCCTGAAATAAAAAGTAGGTGAGACCAACTCTGTGTCCGTTTCCTGGATCCAGTAACGATACAATATGTGACCCGCCACCACGAAACCAGGCATAAGTCGCGCTGAGCCGTTCAGAGCTACAGCCAAATTTAGGCTGGAAGGTGATTTCTTATTTGTGTTTACATCTTATCAAAAAACGGTACCTTAACACCTCTATGTTCAGTTCCTGTGGTCATTACATTGAAATCCAATCAATAAAGGTGTTTATTGAGTCAATTATTTAAGCGGCGACAAAAGTTCAGGTATTGCTGAGCAAAGACAAAGACGACTTCCACCTCTTTTCGCCGAACAAAACGATCTCCGTTCCGTGGGTAAACACCCAAGTGTTTGGTACGAGGTAAAAGCTTATATTGAATGTTCTGTCCAATGGTGTAAGCCAAATGATTATAATACGTCACACTTCTGTCCTATTATTATAATATATAAAACTTCTGTGACATGTCCATCAGAGTGTCCTTTAACATCTGTCAACAATTTGTGTCAATCGGATACAAATTATTATGCGTTGCTAAGGACTTCCTACCCCAAAACAGTCCAAAACTTTAACGGACAATATCTAAAAATATGCAAATTGCAAAATATGTCCAAATGTGGATATTAAAATGACCATAACTTTGGTTCTACTTGTGATAGAAACATCATTTTTTCACCGTCTTAAACCTTAGTTTCCACTCTACCAAGATACACACATAACTCTGTTTGGATTTACACACACTTATGCCTGGTTTACTGGTGGTGGGTCACATATATAAACTCTGGAGAAAGTGGAGGCTATGAAATCATCTGGGTGGAGAAGTGGGGGTGTTGCGACTGGTGTGACGCCCATGCCACTATCCTACATGTTTTAGATGTTTCCTTCTTTGAACACTCATGGTCATTATCATTGTTCTGCAGAACTAGATGACACGCTGATCATTTGAATCATTTGAATTTGGGAGAAACATGTCAAACATGCAGGACAGTGTCCCTCGAGGACCAGGGTTTAGTGGTCAAAGCGATGGGATTAAATATGTTTTGCTTCTTCACACTCCTTTTCGAATGTCAATCAATCAATCAATCAATCAATCAATCAATTGAACTTTATTGTCCCCGAGGGGAAGTTTGTGTTGCAGAGGGATTAAAAACACATAGAACACATCCACACAACATTAAAATTTAAGAATGACATCATTCCAGAGAACAAACTGGGAGCTATTACATACAATCTGTAAATAAGTAGATAAATAAATGAAGGCCATCCTGATTATTGCAAATGAAGTTATGTTTTGTTTTGTTTTTCATGTACACATCCTTTAGTTTCTATTTTTAACTAAACAAAAATGTCTTGATTTCATCAGGAGGGACAGAGTGGGATTGTTTTTTTTGTTGCATATTCAAAGTGAAGTGAATTTATCAGTTGCATTTGAATGGTGAAATGTTGTTGACATTGTTAAGCTGAAAATGTTTATATGTTTTACAGTTTTGCAGAATGGTTTTGTGCAAGTATTAAGAGGAGAAAATTAATAAAAAATGCTGCGGTACTCATTTTCCTGCCTCATAATTTCTGTCCAATCGTATTTTTCCAGACATGTGGCCATTGCTGCATGTGTTTTATTGACTGCATTACTTCAATGTCACCTTTTTTTATTTCTTATATTCCATAAATATAAGAAGCTTTTACTTTTTCATTGACAAAGTCACATGATTTTGAGAATTAAATGTGATCGTCTTTATTTAAGGGGGTCTTGATGTTTGGTCTAAAATTGTTCTCATAATGGTCTAAAAAAAAAAAAAAAAAAGGTCTAACATTTAACTTGGTGATTCTTGCAAAAACTCTGAACAAGATACAATATACACAAGATAATAAAATAAAAAACTAAGGTGTGCTTTTGTTGCAGCAGATTTTTCTAAATGACAAAGAGCAGAAGAGGAGAGGTTAAAGAGGGCTGTCTGTTCTCATTTCAAATAATGTTTCATTTGAACAGATTAAAATAATAAAAGTTAAAGATGACAGATACATTTGTGTGACTGGTTTCATTAATAAATGTTTACGCATTTTCTGGTTCAGATTAGATGTTTTTCAAACACATTATTAATATCGGCCAACATTGGTTAGAGGAGATTATTGTAATCACCTTGTGTGTGTGTGTGTGTGTGTGTGTGTGTGTGTGTGGTCTTCTCTTTACTACATTGTGGGGCCATATGACCGGGAATTGACCAACGGTGTTGGGCCCAAAGACGTTGTGGGGCCCAAAATGCCGGGCCCCACAACGTTTAACCACTTTACAGAGCTCAGGAAGCTCCCCTCATATGCCTCCCGAAGTTTTATCACATGTCCAACATGGTAGCAAAAACCGGTAACGTGTGTGTAGAATTTCTGCTCTGGAGCGCCCTCTCTGTGGTCTACGCGGTACTGCAACTGATACACACTCCAGGAAGTGTGTAAGTTTTCAGGACTTTTCACCAATCAGGCGCCGCCATTCAATTCTCGCGAGATGTCTGTACAGTCCCGTTTGATCTTGATACATGTGGACGGCTGAAACCAATAACTTAGCTAACAACTTTTGACTGGTAAGTTTTTAATTTTGATACTTATACTTTCTTTATATACTGTTATTTATATTTATCTTCATCAGCACCGAGTTAGTTGTGCACATTGTATACCAAGAAGTAACACTTAATCTCTGGCAAAAAAGCTCGTTAGCCATGAGCTACAGACAGGTGTTTAAGCTAACTTACCGCATTCTTTAGCCTTTGAAAGCTAATTATGTTACCTTTTCCCCTATATAAGAACTTTTACGTTTAAAACTCAGATTCAAACAGCACGCTTTTCGGTACATTACGCTTTTTCCACGGCATTTTGGCTGTGTGATTCATGCAGATCTGAAGAGTTTTTAATTCTTTTTCTTATTATAATTATTATTGTCCTTGACCATGTGACTTACTGATGTCAAACCTTCTTTATAAAATAAAGACTGGTATTCCTCACATGCCACAAGACTTCTTTTTGAAATATATACTTTGTACATTTTTAAATTAATTTTTAATTGGTAAAAATGCATATAAAGCTATTATTCTCTTTGGAGGATAATCATTTGCTGCGTTTCCTTCAATTGTGTTTCACATACAGGTCAGAAAGAAACTGGATAAAAATAATTCATTTTATGATAAAAAAAAACTAAAAGTCACAAAAAATGGAAGGGGTATGAATAATTTGGAGGAGGCCCATGTCCATGTACAGGATATGTTAAATTACTTAGAGGTAGAAGAGGCTTGCAGAAAGGGATAATATAGATTTTGCTTATAATCAGCACATGTTTAAGAAGGGTTTATTGAAATTCAGTGTAATTTCAGAATATTATTCATATTAAGTTTTTGAGGATACTTGTGACTTTTTTACAGAACCAGAATGTCACAAAGGAAGCGGAGGATAAAACCGATGGAGGATGCAGAATCCTATATTCTGTCTGTGAGAGACAAGCCGTGCCTTGTAGCAAGGTTAATTGATCAATACAAAGGTGAGGTGTCAGTCAGGTGTTTTTCATGGTAGCATGTTCTACCAGCACCCTGTGTTTACATCTGTGTAAGTTTATCTTATATGCGGTATTTGTCATTTCCATGAGTTATGGGTGGTCAGGCAATGATATAACACTATCTATACATGGCCATCATAAGGTTCACACATGTTCATCATATGATGTATGATGAACATGTGTACCGATTTTCGTAGCTCGAACTTCACTCGGGCGTAATCTGGCCTAATACAAACTATTGTCACTTTACCGACTTTCACGGACCCTATAAATACTCTCAATTTTTCACACTTCTGAAGTGTGTGCAAAATTTGGTGAGTTTTCGTGCATGTTCAGGGGCTCAAATTTGAGCTCAAAGAGCAGACTCCCCTTGCGATCACAGCAGACTCAATAGGCCATATTTTTCATTGCATAGCATGCTATTAATGTTATGTTTATGAAAGTTAAAGATTGACAATGACCCAATTTGATAATTGTAATATTTTTTTATCTTAATTCAACTTTCACTGTACAAAAAGATGACATATTAATTATGTGATGTCAGACAACATTCTGAACATTTAACTTACTGGTAACTTCAACATAACTCATTAATTCACACTGACCTTGAACTAAGCAGCATTCATACGTTACTTGGCTGCAATTCAGCTCATTCTTCTTCTCCCCACTCTCCCCCACTTCTTGTTGAGCCATATTTTGCAATAACAGTGCATTTTGTAATAAACATCCAATGTAATAACCTTTTAATTTTATTTTGTAAAACGCAACGCATTTTATAATACATTTTGCCGCATTATGTAATAAGTTATTACATTTATTACGAAATGCACTAGCAACTTCTTTTATTCTCTAGAAAGTGTAAACATGGTGCATTACGTAATAACAATTGTAAAGCATAGTTTGTTTAATTGTATTTTATTTTACTTTGAAGTATTTGTAAAAGCTAGTCCTATTATAGTATCACTGTATTATCCTAGCATCAGTAATTAACTATTACTATCAGTACACTATTCAAAGTTTGCATTAACAGAGAATATTCTGTAAATTCCAGGGTTTTTTTTATTGGAACCAAAACCACATCAACATTAGTTATAAACATCAACAACAATATATGCAACCAACACATGCAGGTTTGTGGACAATTTAAAATAATAATGAAGCAATGAATATGAGTTGTACCTTAAACAACGTAAGGGTCTTCTGATCACAGAGCTGCTGTGACCAGATCATTTATCCACTAACCTTCATTTACACTAATATGAAATTACCTCCAAAGGTTAAACAAACAACAACATTTATATTTTCACAATATATCCATAATTTCAAAGTGTCCTAATGTCTAATATGTTTAATTACCAGCCAAGACATAAACCACTGGGAATGTTTCCCAAACAGCTCCTTCAGTTTTAATCTCAAACTGTTGTTCATGTTGAATGTGAAATCTGAAGATTGCATAATGATTCTTCTAATGATGTTTACTGACTTATGTGTCCTCATAGGAAGGGGAGTGTTTGCTACTCAAGCAATCGAACAAGGTGCTTTTATTGTAGAGTACAGAGGTGAACTGATGTCACTGGAAGAATATCAGGCAAAGCACTACTCTGACACACAAAGTACATATCTCTACAAATTCCAGTGGTAGAAACGTAAATGGTGGTAAGCAATAGTCTCACCTTCATGGTCCAAGAAATGTAAATGGTGATAATAAGTATGGTCTAACCTTAAAGTGTCACTGACATGATTTTACAACTATACATAATTTGAAAGTTCATCATGTCTAAAGTCGATTCACACATACATCACTGAAAACACCGCACATTTTTATGATATTTAATCCACAAAGCGATTCAAATTGGCTGCCTACAAATTTGACCTACTTATTTCTGGGACTCTGACCTTTGTCCTGTGACATCCAGTCAATGTCTGCATAGTTTAGCTGTTCTTCCTCCATTTCAACATTCTTGTCGTTTGTCTCATATGGATCAAATTGATAGGGATCAATAGTTTCGTCTTCAACTGAATCACCTGTTGCTTCTCCTATTTTTACTGAAAAATTGCTTAAATTGTCGCTGGAATCACTGCTGTTGTTATGTTGTCCATGTTTCCACACGAGCAAAGCGGAGCAGTTTTCCTCTGCAATTTTCAGAGTCCTGGAAATAAGTAGCTTAAATTTGTAGGCCGGCCAACTTGAATCACTTTGTGGACTAAATATCATTAAATTTGAAGTGTTGTTAGTGATGTCGACTAGACATGATGAACTTTCAAATTATGTATAGTTGTAAAATCATGTCAGTGACACTTTAATCATCCTTGTTGTTCACTAGAGAAATGACTTGGAATTGATCAATGAAGTTATCAGCATTGTTTTTACCATATGTAGCAAGAACATGGTTAACAGAAAGGATATTGTCATGAAAACTGGAGATGTATACAATGCATGAAATTGTACATTGAAATATTTTAACTGGTGTTTTATTATTTTAATCAGTATTGATGCATCTAAAGAAGACGGGTCTCTTGGACATTTGGTTAATGATAACCACAAAAAACCAAACAGCATCATGAAGAAAGTCATAGTCAATGGCAAGCCACATCTGTGCCTATTCACAGCGAGGAATATAGATGCAGGAAATGAAATTGATTACAATTACGGTGATTCCAAATGGCCATGGCGTAGAAAGGTGAGCTGCTTAGCTTTAAGGCATTAATTGGGAGTTAACATAATAGAAAGCATGACTGGCATGGGGTTTAAAAAAAATAACTGAGTTTTGTTCATGGAATGTTTGTCAAAAGGCAACTAATTTCGAAATAGGCTAAATTAAAACACCAAATTTCAACACTAATTATCTTTTTTTTCCTCTTATTTTTTTTTTTTATTAAAATGTTTTTCCATGTTGTTTATTATTATTCATATCACTACTTCATTCATACTTTATGTTAATCTGTATTTCAGGTGCCACAGAAGGCAGCTTCCCCTACAGAGGTTGGATTTCAGATTCCACACACCTTGAGTTTACAAGAAGAGACAAACGAAGATGGTGGTATTACTCAGGTAAAGGAAAATCACTGAAAAACCAATGCTCTAATAGACTTTGCCTTGCAATTGTGTTAGCAACCTCCTTTACATAGCAACCATAGTTAGTACCCTCGTGAAAAACGGCAAAGAAAATGAATGATGAGTTTTTTGTAACCAACATGATGTTCCTATAAATGGTTGTAGCAAGTACTTTGTTTTGCATAGCAGGTGTCGTGGTTACTATAGTAACTGTTGAATATGGTAGGAGTTGCTTCTAGAATTCAAGTCCAGTTACTTCTCTAAAACACACATTAAGCTAGAGTATATCAGTGGCATTAGTTACTTCTGTTGACATGTTTCTAATGTAGTTCTGGTGGTTCTACTGAGTCCTATACACAGGTTTTTCTAGTGGTGTCGTTGTGGGGCCCACTGAAATGAATTTCAGGCTTTCTTTGGCCTAGTCAGTCACACATACACACATATGTTACAAGTCTTGTCGTTCTGGGGCCCTCGCGCCTACATCTGATTGTATACGGTTTGAAAAATAGTTTACAGTATCAAAACTGTAAGAACTGTGAGGATCCATGGCATCTCCTCCTGTGAGGATCCATGGCATCTCCTCCTCCTCCATCACGCTCAGCACCGGCTCCCCCCAGGGCTGTGTGTTGAGCCCTCTCCTGTTCACCCTGCACACACACGACTGCTCAGCGAGACATCCGAGTTGTCTGATTGTGAAGTTTGCGGATGACACGGCTGTGGTTGGACGAATTACCAACAACGACGAGTCAAGCTACAGGCAGGAGGTGGAACACCTGGAGGGCTGGTGCAGAGAAAACAATCTCTGCATCAACGTGAAAAAGACCAAGGAGATGATCGTGGACTTCAGAAGGGGCAGACACCCCCCTCCCCCTCTGCACATCGGAGGGACAGCGGTGGAAGTGGTCTCCAGCTTCAGGTACCTCGGCACCCACATCTCCGACGACCTCACCTGGAAGACCAACATGTCCTGTCTGATTAGGAAGGCACATCAGCGCCTCTTCTTCCTCAGGAAGCTGAGGCGCGCCGGACTGGGGAGCTCTATTCTGACCTCCTTCTACCGATGCGTGGTGGAGAGCATCCTGTGCTCCTGCATCACTGTGTGGCACGGCAGCTGCTCGGCAGCAGAGAAGAAGTCTCTGCAGAGAGTGGTGAAGGCTGCACAGAGGACTGTAGGGCACAGTCTACCCACCACTTCGGACATCTACATCACCAGATGCAGGAGGCGGGCCTCCTGCATCATGAAGGACCCCACCCATCCCGCACATGGACTGTTTGTCCCGCTCCCCTCAGGCAGGAGGCTACGGACCATCAAAAGCAGGACCTCCAGACTGAGGAACAGCTTCTACCCAGAGGCTGTGAGACTGCTGAACTCTGGGGGACCTCTGTAGCCCCTGCGGCAGTTAACTCCTCCCCTCACAATCTCAACAGACAATTATCTACAAGCTCTCGGGACACTGCATACATGCACACATGCAGCTGTCCCTGTACGCACTAGCCACTTTATTGCCAGCCACTTTACTTACCACCTACCTCAACTCAGTCTGCACCTACTATTTTGCACAGTTCCGTTACTTGAATATTCTGCACGCACCTTATCTTATTTTATTTCTATTTCCTCTTTCTAGTACTTATCTTGCTGCTATTTTTGTATTTTGTATTTAGTACTTATCTAGCTACTCTTTTGTATTTATCTAGCTGCTCTTTGCCCTTCGTCTTTCTTGTACCTATTGGGCTTGAACTGGGACCAGGGGTTTTTAATTTCGTTTCTCCATGTTCACATGCTGAAATGACAATAAAGCATCCTTGAAGTGATTGTATACGGTTTGAAAAATAGTTTACAGTATCAAAACTGTAGTGATGACATTCAACATGGTGCATTGTCTACACTGATATATGCCTCGAAACTGTATCGTAATTGAGAGGCCTTGAATTCTCATGGAGAGTTGTTGGAACCTAATAAAAGGTCCTAAGGAACCTAAGGAAAGTAATTGTATACAGTTTGTAAAATACTATTCAGTATCCAAACTTGGACATGGACACCCAGTCAATAAAAACAAATGCACATGGTGTTATCTGTCAAAATAACTCCCTAATAAAGGTATTTTCTCACATAAATATGGAAATATTAGTCACTCACATGCATGTTACAATTCTTTCAGAAACCTTTTTACTCAGAGGTGTTCAACCCTTTTCCACATGGCTCACTATCCTGCATGTTTTAGATGTAACCTGATCCAACACACCTGATTCAAATGGTGAGCTCGTCATCAAGCTCTGCTGTAGCCTAATAATGACCCTCTGCTTTGAATCAGGTGTGTTGGATTAGGGTGACATTTAAAACACGCAGCACAGTGGTTCCTGAGGACCAGGGTTGAAGACCTCTGTCTTTAATGATCGACCATAGTCTGTACCCCTTCCTTACATGGGAGGACTTGTAATCTTATTTCGAGAATCATTGGAATCTCATGAATTCTCACAATTTTCAGATGGCTGGAGTTTCACATCTTTCTGAGAATTCAACAGCCAGTATAGTGGAGGAAACTGATGCTGAGGATTGTGTTGACCATTGTCGTGTGAAATCGGATGATGAAATTGTTCCAAAGCTGAGAAGAACTAAAAGCTTTCTGGTATGTCTGACACTCTCATTATCAGTAACTAAATACAATACCATTTTCTCCAGATCTTTTCGGGTTTTTTAAAATTTAATACAAGCAACAATGAATTGCTAAAGCCTGACTCCACTTCCTTTTTTGCAGTCACCAGTACTGGAGTTTTCCAATCCACTCTATGATACAAGTGATAGTGACACCACTGAGGATCCTTCCACTTCTCAGTTCAAACTTGCTTCACAAAGGCCTAAGAGAGGTTGTTACTGGCCGGTAAGCTTTATTTTTTTCTCATGATAACCTAGTGTAGCACTACTCAAACTCAATGTTTTAAACATAATTGTACATGATGCATGAGTATAAATGTGTTATTCCCTTGGTATATATCAGGTTTTCTTTCTCATTTCAAAATGTAGCTGAACTGAATGCAAATTGAATGTTATTAAAGGGGAACTCTGGCACCATTCAACCAAGATCTTGTTGTTAGATGGCTTCACAGACTTTCATTCAGTACACATATTATGAAAATCCATTGAGAAATGAGCAAGCTCAGCTATGACTTTCTAACTACAAAATGTAATGAAAATGGCTTTTATTTTTGACTTGTATAATCTGTCCTGTTACCTGTGTTATGTTTATGCTAGCTCCCTTATTTCTGAACAGATTTTTGCCAGGTACTGATGTAGTGAAAGTACATGAAGCACAGTAATATCAAGATGTAACTTAAAATGCCAAGTAATTTATCTTTTTTATCTTGTCCTTCACACTTGGATGTTTCTAGTGGTGTCCTGGTGGGGCTCGCTGAAGTTAATTGTTTTGTTTGTGGGTTTTTTTGTCTCACCACTTAACACGCACCTACATTAATCAGGGTTTGTTTTGTTTTTTTGTCTTGTCACTTGTGCACATGCACATCTCAAGTCTTGTCCTAGATCTCTCCAACTGACTGTTCAGTTTAGACCAGGGGTCTGCAACCCTGGTCCTAGAGAGCCGCTATCCTGCATGTTTTAGATGTTTCCCTCTTCCAGCACACCTGACAGACATTATCAGTCTTCCACACAGTTTGATGATAGGCTGATTATCTGAATCAAGTGTGTTGGAAGAGGGAAACATCTAAAACATGCAGGATAGCGGATCTCTAGGTCCAGGGTTGCAGACCCCTGGTTTAGACGATACATTTCAGTATAAAAATTTTGTCATGGCACACATCATTGTACACATTCTAAACTGATATATAGTCAGGAAGACCTTAAATCAGGGGTCTCCAACCTGTTCCACAAAGGGCCGGTGTGGCTGCAGGTTTTTGTTCCAACCAAACAGCAACACATCAGATGTCAATCAATTAATCAACAATCTCAGTCTTCAGAGAGTTAATTGGTCAAACTGTGAACTCTTGGTCGGTTGGAACAAAAACCTGCAGCCACACCGGCCCTTTGTAGAATAGGTTGGAGACCCCTGCCTTAAATGAAGAATCAGTTTCAGTTGTTAGTTTTAAATGTGCTGGAATTCTTCATTATGTCATTCCCTGCAAGGTCTCAACACACAGACGCAAGAAAGCTGATAGTTTTTTTGTTTTTCTTCTGAATATTTAGATGGACATTGACTCCGGTAACTCAAGCACCATCGATAGTGGAGAAGAGTTTGTCCCTAATTATGAGGAAGAAAGCAGCAGTGACGGAAACTTGGAAGAAAGTTCAGCGGGAGCAGGAGCATGTCGTCCAGCGGGAGCAAGTCGTCGAGTCAGAGCAGGAGCAAGTCGTCGAGTGAGAGTAGAAGCTTTCACCCTAAAACCTTTCTTGATAGCGAAGATGAAAATCAACTGATGCAAAAATATTCTAACGACAATGAGGGTAGTTCAGTGTCACCAGAAAAACAGGCATGTGTGTATGTTGATCCAGTTGTGAAGACACAGCATGGTGCAAGAAGGTATAATAAGAAGCATTACTGTTTGTATTGCTGTCAGGAGGTTCAAAAAATGTCACGACACTTACTACGCAAGCATAGTGACAAGGTTGAAGTGGCAAAAGCATTTAGTTTTTCAAAAAATTCAAAAGGAAGGCGATTACAGTTGGACCGTATCAGAAACAAGGGAAATTATCAACATAATTTTGACATTATGCAAAGCCAAAAGGGCAAACTCGTACCCTCAAAACAACCAAACAAAAAACTGAAGGACAGGAATTTAAGCATTGTATCTACTGTTATGGTTTATTCAAAAGAAAAGCCATGTGGCGACACTTTAAAGTGTGTAAATTCATACCTGAGACCTCAAAAGCAGGTAAAACAAGAGTGCAGGCATTATGTGCTTTTGCTGAGCCTGCACCGGCAGAATTTACTGACGCATACTGGCAGTTCTTAAATGAGATGAACCAAGACACAGTTGCACTTGCTGTGAAGCAAGACAGCTGCATTCTACAGCTTGGCTCTAGACTTTTCAAGAAAATTCAGAAAATAAAGAGCCAACACCAGCATCTGCGACAAAAACTGAGGGAGACTGATGATAGAAGCAAAAAAAGTAACATCTGTCAAGACTATCAAAGACCTTATAAAACCTGATATGTATCATCATGTCACTGCTACAAGATGTCTAACTGGATTCAGTGATCAATCTGAAAAATATGAGCGTCCAACACTGGCTCGCAAAATTGGACATAGTTTACATAGTTTAGCAATGTTCCTGAAATCTGAAGGATTAAAGATGAGAGATAAACAAATGGCCCAAGATGCTGAGGATTTCATACATCTTTATCAAGAAGGTTGGAAGTTTGATATCGCAAGCCAAGCACTAACTCAACTTAATCAAGCTAAGTGGAATTCTCCTCATTTGCACCCATTCACGCAGGATGTTCAGGTTCTTCATTCCCATTTGTCTGACAGACAGAAAGAAACTTTCAGTGCCCTGGAAACAGACGTGACACCCTCAAACTGGAAAAACCTTGCACAGGTGACGCTTGCACAAGTGATCCTATTTAACCGAAGAAGAGAGGGGGAAGTGTCAAGGACGCCCTTGTCTGCTTACCTATCTAGAGATACATCAGAAACACACGAAGATGTGAACTTGGCCCTGACTCCACTGGAGCAAAAACTCTGCAAACATTTTGTACGAATGACAATAGTAGGAAAACGAGGACACAAAGTCCCTCTTCTCCTCACCCCAGCAATGAGGAACTCAATCGATCTTCTTACTGAAAAGAGACAACAGTGTGAAGTCTTAGATGATAATGAATACTTATTTGCTTTACCTCACTCTAATCACTGCCTTCAGGGTGGCAAATGCCTGAAGAAATTTGTGGAAGAATGTGTAGAATGTGTAAAATATCCAAGAGCGTTAACGTCCACAAAACTAAGAGAACACATTGCTACCCTTTCAACTGTTCTAAGGCCCCGTCCCATTTCTCCCCCTTAAAACTTCCACTTGGTTTTAAGTGCCCTAAAAAGTAAATTCCACTCATCAAGGGGAAATAATTCCCCCTGAAAATGGGACACTACTCGCGAAGTGAACGTAACAAACGTGCTCACGTCACACGCTGACAAGTCTACCCCGCCAAATATGAAACCACCCCTCCGCGAGACTGACAGCAGCTGACTACTATTTACACGGAGGACAAATGGCGGTCCCAGCTGTGTTACCTGTTGTGTTGGTTCTGTTTATTTACCTTCGGGATGCGCAGAGAAGAAATGCGGCAAACAGAAGACGCATTCGCCGTCTACTTTGCCTTTCAGTCTTGTCTCAGGTATGTTGATTTATTTAAATATTTTGATGTATTTTTTCTTCAATAGTTGGTGATTTATAACATTAACGTTAGCATTACCGCTAGCTTGACAAGGTAACATTACCGGTCATAGCCTCTGTGGGTAATTTCATCTTCCACTCAAAACGAAGTCCGCAACCAACCTCACTACATTTTGAGGGTTGATTTTAAGGGCAAAATCACACTCCCACTTGCTCCCCTAGGTAATGGGACACCCTACCCCTACACATGAACGCGCAAAATCTAGGGTTAGGGGAAATTTTAGGGTTAGGGGGAGAAATGGGACAGGGCCTTAATCTCAAGACTAATGAACTTGACCAGTTGGCAGACTTTCTTGGCCATAACATTGATGTCCATAGACAACACTACCGCCTTCCAGAGGGAACTCTTCAGATAGCTAAAGTTAGTAAAGTCCTTTTAGCACTGGAACAAGGAAGACTTGGAGAATATAAAGGGAAGAATCTGGATGAAATTCACATTGATGTGAACGGTATTGAATCTCACAAATTTTTTTTATTTTAGGGAAAAGTAGAGAAAAGACAATATTAAGACTATATGTTGTGTCTATTTAACAAATGCAGATATTGGATGTTAAAGGATAGAATGGACAATCATTTTTTTCTTTGGCTTTGTTGAATTTGGAGATATGGATATAGCCAAAGAGCTGTTATGAACATGAGACATGGCTATTTCATGAACTTAGAAATAACAACTAAAACATGTCCAAATTAGAACAAAGCCTACATTTGATGTTGCATCACAAATCAATTGTAGAGGGTGAAATTTGGCCAAAATGGGGCTTGCAAAATTTGACCTTATTTTTGAAAGAATGTGCTAATAATTGTATTTATTTTAACATCAAAGAACAAGATATGATACTCCATTCATCCATTCTATATCTCCTGTAATTCACCTTTTGCTCAGTCTAATTCTTGGTTAGATTTTATTATTCTATTGAATAGTTGAAGGTTGCAATAGCTTGAATGTAATATCTCAAGAACACCTTGATGACTGGTATCATGAGCATCATAGAAACTTTCAGATGGTAAATTATGACAATGTGCACTTTTGGTGGAGCAGAAAAGTGCAACAATCATTCACTTGGTGATGAAAGCATGACATTTGGTAAATGTATTCTTGAAAGCTCACTTTCAAAGCAAACACTGCTGGCCACATAAAAATTCAATATAATAACCATTTTTCAAGATGCCATCACTTCTAACTGAGCCCTAATAATATGGACCAGATAATTGGAAGAAATAAAGACATAAAAATACTTTACAAGCCAGTAAGTTATGGTAATTTTGTCTAAAGCAGTTGCATCTAAGACTTTAATTAAGATGCCATCCAAGAGGGTCACTGTTAAAGACAAAATTTAAGCCATAGAGGTAAAGAATTTTTTCCCCATCCAATCCAATTTTTAGGGAAAAATAATTAGATGGACTTCTTGTATTGAGACTCACTCCTCACATTTGCAAATGCACAGAGCTGTACAGGTGAGACTCAGCCTGTAGCGCCTGTAGCACCTGCAACAGCAGCCTGATTAGTAGCCATATTTGGTCAGAACAAATGCCACCCATAACCACTTTAGCCCTAAACTCTGAAGGCTTGGGAAGGTACTCATTGCAATGACCACAACATGTGTATCATTTTCCTTGGCCATGATGGCTTTGCTTTGTTTGGCATGCAGAAAGATACGACTGCTGGCTTCCTCAAAATGTCTGCCATCTTGTATTTTTGCATGCCCAGTGGTGTTTTCTGAAAAGTATGGACCTTGAAGGGTACATGTACCAAATTTCATGTTGCATCAATTCAATTCAATTCAATTTTATTTATAAAGCCCTAAATCACAACAAAGTCGTCTCAGAGGGCTTTACAAAAACATAATCAACTACAGAAATACATGAAAAGTCCCAGGCATCCCCTGTCCTTAGACCCTCCTTCTCGGCAAGAAAAAACTTCCAAACCCAGTGGGAAAAAGAAGAAATCTTGAGGAGAACCACATTGAAGGAGAGATCCACTCCCATGGACGGACAGGCTATAGATGAACGTCCATGTATAAATGCAGGAAGGGGGGCTGGTCCAGACAGGCAGGGGCGGTGGTCCGGGGTCACAGGTCAGTACAGGCGAGATACTCCAGATCCTGTCGTCCATGGCTCCCGTGCAGGCACTGTCAGGAGAGCCACCACTCCCCCCAGGGGGGGGGAGGGGGGAAAGGGGACACCAGGTGACTAGTCATGAACAGACTTGGTATGAAAGATAGGTTATAAAAATTACAGAAACAGATGTGAGGAAGAGAAAGAGAAGAAAGAACTCAGTGTCTGTACTTCCCCCAGCATTCTAACTCCTAGGGCAGCCTAGACTGAACTGTGACTCATACATCATGTATACATGATATATGAGTCACATAATTTTTAACTAACCTGACCATAGGCTTTCTCAAACTGGAATGTTTTAAGCCTAATTTTAAATGTAGAGACTGTTTCAGCATCTTTAATATTAAAGGGAAGCTGATTCCATAAGACAGGGGCCTGATAACTAAAGGCTCTAGCTCCTACTGTACTTTTAGAAACCCTAGGAACTTTCAGTAAACCTGCATTCTGAGAACGAAGGGTTCTATTGGGTTGGTACGGAACCAGATCATCTTTAAGATAAGAGGGGCCCATACCATTAATGGTTTTATATGTAAGGAGGAGGATTTTAAATTTAATTCTAGACTCAACTGGTAGCCAGTGAAGGGTTTGGAGCACAGGGGTGATAGGGTTAGGGGTCAGGGGTCAGGGTTTGGAGCACAGGCGTGATGTGTTCTCTTCTATTTGATCCTGTTAATAATCTTGCTGCTGCATTTTGAACCAGTTGCAAGCTTTTTACGGAATATTTAGGACATGCTACAAGTAAGGAGTTACAATAATCTAATCGTGATGTAACAAATGCATGAATTAATTTTTCTGCAGTCGTTTTAGACAGAATATTCCTAATTTTGGCTATGTTGCGCAGGTGAAAGAAGGCTGTTCTGCAAGTTTGTTTGATATGCATTTTGAATGAAAGATCTGGATCAAATAAAACTCCTAAATTTTTAACTGTGTCACTGGGTGTTACACTTAAGCTGTCCAGAGTAACTATCTGGTCAGTTAAGGAGTCTCTCACATCTTTAGGACCAATTATAACGACTTCAGTTTTTTCAGGGTTCAGTAAAAGATAATTGGCACTCATCCAAATTTTTATGTCTTGTACACAAGTACTTAGTTTATCTATTTGTCTGGTCTGATCAGGTTTAATCGATAAATATAGCTGTGTCATCTGCATAACAATGAAAATTAATACCATGATTTGTAATGATGTTACCTAAAGGGAGCATATATAGTGTAAACAAAATAGGCCCAAGGACTGATCCTTGAGGAACGCCATAATTAACTCTGGAGGACTGCGATGATTGATTGTTGATGTGAACAAATTGGTAGCGATTAGATAAATATGATTTAAACCAGCAGAGGGCTGCTCCTCTAATACCTATATCACATTCTAATCTGTGCACTAAGATACTGTGGTCAATGGTGTCAAAGGCTGCACTAAGGTCTAATAACACCAGGACCGATATTAGTCCGATGTCAGCGGCTAATAATAAGTCATTAGTAACTTTAACTAACGCCGTTTCAGTGCTATGATGGGCACGAAAGCCAGACTGAAACTGTTCAAATAAACTATTATCTTGCAGGAATTGGCACAGCTGTTTAACTATTACTCGTTCTAAAACCTTTGACAGGAAGGGCAAATTGGATATAGGCCTATAATTGGCTAAAATTCATCACAAAGTAAATGATTCTTCCAAAATATATAATTTGTTGCTACACTATTTTGTGACTTTGCAAAGGGTGAATTAAGATGCTAGTGATGGCATAATTATAGTTTCATTGCAAGTTATTTTGTCTAAATTACTGATGCTAGATGTTCCTCAATTATAATTTTAGAGACCCTAGAAAAAGAGGATACTGGAGCTTCACAACAGGATACTGGAGGTATTTGCATACAGTAATTCTGTAAATTGAATATATGATATGAATATTACTCAACAAAAGTGAAATTTTCTTGTGCCATTTCATTGTGATGACCATCTGAATTTTGGGGAACTGTTTTCTTCACATCACTGTAGGTATGCTAGAAACACAGAGTTCAGAAGATGAGTCCACAACAGAACCCCTGTTAGAAGGCACCTCATATGTGTATCCCCAAAACCAAAGTGCAGCAAAAAGAGGTGAGTTTAGAAGGTAAAGATGGCTGGGAATCTGAAAATCAGAGACAGACGAGCAGTCTACTGAATACTAATCCTATATAATCTGTAGTTCAGATGTTTTGAGTATATTTTTTTCACGTCCTCTATTTGTGCAAACCATTTTCTGTACTTAGCTCCTGGTATGCCAGGTGCACAGGGGCCAGAAGAAGGTGGCCCTGAGATGTCTTTGGATGAAGGGCCATCAACTGTGTCAGTCCAAATGATGAGGAAATCAACAAAGCGGGGTGAGTTAAGAATAAATGTAATTGGCCAAAATGTGTTTTTGCTGGCTGATTAGTTGCCTGACTTTCCTAACGAGGACCCAAAGTGTAGGATTTCAGCAGTGGCTCATATGGAACAGGTCATGGCTCGGCAATAGTTCAGTTCGTTCTTACACATGTAACCACTGAATTTATTTAGTGCATATTAGTGCCATTTTAAACTGACAGTGAGAGGGATGGAATCCTTTCAGCAATAGTGTGGGTGTTGTAACGTACAAATCCCCTGTGCTTGCTACATCGCTGTAGCTAACTACCACAGGCTTGCTGTGTATGACAACTAAAGCACTAAAATGAATAAAAACTCAATGACATTACAGTGCCAAATGACGTTGCACACCAGATGTTAATTGGTCGATTTTACAAAAAGTAATAACTTGCTTTTTTTCACACATTCAGGATATGAACTAGACCCTCAAGAAACGGTTCATCTACAGCTAAAGCGATAACATATTTTTTTAAGACTTAACTAACACAGTTTCAGGATATAAACTAGACCCTTAAGAAACAAGGTTAATCTTGGCAAAGTAATCAGCAACCGAAACAAACGTCTTTATTTATACGGTACGGTACCTATTTTATTATTACACATTTAAGGGGGGAAATCCTGTGATGGCATAGGAATTTAACCTTTACAGAATCATCATTTCTTATAAATTTCTCCGAAATTATGATGGATCACTCTGTCCTAAATGTAAATATTTCTTGACAACTTAAATTACATTGACAAGTTGTAGGCTCTGTGATGACCAAAATTCTCAGTAGGCCAGGTCTATCTCATCATGCAAAATCTGCTATAAAATGTATAGTTTTTAGCCAGTGCTTCTTGACCAAAGTAATAACAGACACGACATTCAATGTCAGTGTTTCCTTTTTCTGCAGCGGGGGCAGGTGCGCCAAGGAGTCGTGGCGACGTAAACAAATGACACTTCACTGCAGATTTTATTTCTGAAGTGATTTATTAGACTTAACAACCAAATGGTATAATGAAAACATACAAAAATAATTAAAACTAAATTTTATTAATAATAATAATAATAATAATAATGTAAATAAATATCTCAGTGACAAAGTTTGCACCCAACCTGAAAGCACCAGGTCTTTCTAAGGTTTTTGTAGAAAAGGCTCTTTGGTCAAATTCTGCCAGGCCTGGCCCATTAATACTGAGCAGCATCCAGAACATTCCTATAGGGACAGAGGAACACTGAATTAATTTTATTTAAAATAAATATTGGCATGTAGCTATATTATGGAAAGTAATAATGGGAAAAAGTTCAACACTCACCATTGGTACATGGTGAACGAAATCTGCTGGGGGGTTTGGACCACCCATTTATGGTTCCAGCCTGACAGCCTATGTTTGACCTTTCACCTTTTCTTCAATCACTCCTCTCTGACTACACCGTAAACCTGAATTAGTTGGCAGAACTCAAAAAATATTGAAATAAATGTTGCCTCAATTATATTAATTTGTTGAACTCAAAAAATAAAATGTTCTAGAGCTTAAAATTTAGATGGCATGCAACTTAAACTTTCTGATAACAGACAAATTAAAAGTGCTCATTGAGCTCAACTCAAATATGTGCAATTAATTTGACTCATAGTTTCTTATTAAGGCAAATCAATTCTTTTCACTTCTTAAGACTTAAAAATTAGTTTTCAAATCACTGGAATAAACATTCAGACAATTTTCCTGAATGAATGATAAATGTACTGAACTTGTATGATCAACCATCTTTATTTAGAAACAATAGAAATAACAGAATATCATTCTCAGCATTTAATGCCTTAATTTCACTAAATTGTACCTCATCTATGTTTTTTTAAGTTATGTTCACTTATATCCACAATAGTTTCCCTTAATAAAAAATATTAGTTGGAATAACTTAAAAAGAAGAACATGTTACAGCAACTTAATACATTTGAGTTAGTAGAACTATTTCTGAAACGGAGTATTCACAACTGAATATATGTAATTATTCTGAACGTTCAGGTTTACAGTGTAATGTTACTTGTCTTGTATAATTACATAAAGTATTAACATTAGATAATTTACACTCACATTTAATTACAAATGTGATTATGATAATCTATGACTTTAGTAAAAGGTTAATGATGCCTGTCTAGGTTCATCCTCGTCAATGTTTTTCTCTTTTTTTCAGAAAAACTTCCATAAACTCATCTGGAGTTAGCATTAGCTCATGTAGATATTAGCTTAATGCTATATTATAAATTAGCTTAGTTGGCACCACGCACAATTAAGTTAAGCTGTTATGTTATGTATGCTGCCTATCAATATTTGGTGAATATCTATTTAACTCTTAAAAATGATGCGTTATCTCAAACTACCATAATAAGTCGACCTTTTCGTTGCCCGAATCTCAAAGATACACTCCTCCTTCGACTGTCTGATCAGCTGATCAGTCACTTCCTAGATAGAGTATTTGATTCAAGATATTTATCTGCAGTTCAGGTACTGTTGTTTTTGACACGGTGATGTATTTGCAACAAACATAACATTTATAGAAATTTGAAGAAGCGGCGGAGGAGAATTAGTAGCGGCGGGACGACACAACTAAATGAATGTAGCAGAAACACTGAATGTGAACATCTTAAAGTATTGTCCTTGTATGCTAACCATGTCATTTGCCAAAAAAATCAGACCATTCCTCACGAGCCAGCTTTTGGTACAGGCCATCATCATTTTTCTTAACTACTGTAGTGCCCTGCTGATGGGCCTCCCTACTTATATGATAAAACTATGTGATCCAGACCGCAGCCACACATCTAGTATTTAACTTACCCAAGAGGGTACATGTCACGCCATTCGAATTTCACTAGTTACTCCAGCCTGAAATAAAACCACTTGTTCTTTAGTTTGATTTAGTCTTTGTATAAGTTGCTGTAAAATTTGCTTTTAGCAGAACTTTAGCCCAGTTCTAGTCACTTCTAGTCACTTCTCTAAATGTTATGTTTGACATGTTTCTTTGTCTTCCTCTAGGTAAACAGATGACTTCAAAAAAAATGTGGACAAAAGAGGAATCTGCTGCCATCGAAAAGCATCTAAAAAAATTCATAATAATGCAGCATGTTCCATCTTCCTCCCTCTTCTTCCCTCCTCCTCCTCCCTCCACCTCCTCCTCCCTCTTTTTCCCTCCATCCTCCACCTCCTCCTCCCTCTTCTTCCCTCCACCTCCTCCTTCCTCTTCCTCCCTCCTCCACCCTCTTCTTCCCTCCACCTCCTCCTTCCTCTTCCTCCCTCCTCCACCCTCTTCTTCCCTCCACCTCCTCCTCCCTCTTCCTCCCTCCTCCTCCTCCCTCTTCCTCCCTCCACCTCCTCCTTCCTCTTCCTCCCTCCTCCTTCCTCTTCTTCCCTCCACCTCCTCCTCCTTCCTCTTTCTCCCTCCTCCTCCTCCCTCTTCTTCCCTCCAACTCCTCCTGCTCCTCCTCCTCCCTCCTCCTCTCTGTTCCTCCCTCTTCTTCCCTCCATCCTCCTTCCTCTTCCTCCCTCCTCCTCTCTCTTCTTCCCTCCTCCTCCACCTCCTCCTTCCTCTTTCTCCCTCCTCCTCCTCCTCCCTCTTCTTCCCTCCACCCTCTTCTTCCCTCCACCTCCTCCTCCTCCCTCTTCTTCCCTCCTCCTCCTCCTCTCTCTTCTTCCCTCCTCCTCCCTCCTCCACCTCCTCCTTCCTCTTTCTCCCTACTCCTCCTCCCCCTCTCTCTTCTTCCCTCCACCTCCTTCCTTCACACTCACATCCATCCATCTGTAGCTCCAGCTCTGTCACACCAATAATAATTCCAGAAATGTTTCAAATGTGAATCTTGGTGTTTACATTAATAATACTGTTATTAATAATTAAGACTAGTGTTCCATTAATAACATGTAGAGAAAAATGTTCTAAATACACCAGAGTTCCCATCATTAAGGTCTATGAATATTTACACTGTGCATTTATTAAACACTGACATTCTTTACAATTATCTAAAAGAATATTACCACGACCAAATACATGACACTATCAATATTCAATGAAGGGATGGCAGATCAATCATGTCTATTGGTTTATAGGCTTTATTTGTTTAAACTTTAACGCCTGTAAATACCTGCAAATATACGATCAGCTGTGATCATTTACACAGCCTTAATAACCTCATCAATAATTCAACTGGACTAATGTGGGTAAAGATCCGACCCACGTCAGCCTGGTTATCTGAAGAAAGAATAAAAAATAAACTTCACTTCCATCCATCAGTTGAAGTAAATGTAAGCGTGTGTTTGTCTCTTGTCGCTGTAGTTGTTTCTGGTGAAAGGAAGAAATATCTGCTGCTCACTTCATATGTGAATCTGTTTGTTACTGTTTTTGGACTGAGTCACTTCTGTTAAAGCTCCTCCCATTTTATGTTAAAGCTCCTCCCATTTTCTGTGAGTAAGGGACCTTCCCCGTTGCCATGGAAACCAGCCTGTAGTTCCACACGCAGACACACAGAGCTGACTGGAGTCAAGTCTGTCTGAATGTTAAACCATGCTTCTGAACTCCTGTGATTTTTGGTAAAACTGTAAATAATTGTTGAAAACAAAGTTGATCATTAGTGACAGGAGGGTCTGAGGAACAAGTAGATATATTTATTTTTCATGTACTGTGAAAAATAAGTGAGATACAGCAGTTTTAAAACCACTGAACTCACCAAAATGAAGCAGATCTGTTAGTCTGTCAGTCATGTTAAAGCCCCGCCCACAGTGTTTGTCAATCATGTTAAAGCTCCTCCCACAGTCTTAATTGTCTGCAGGTGTTTCATAGTGCCAGGAGCACTGTTGCCATGGTGATGAGCAGTGGCGGGAACTTCAAAGGGCAGACTCATAGACAGCTCCACACTCTGTTACATGGAAAAAATAGGTGTGAACATACTGCCGAACTACTGCCATTTTTGGTAAAACACACCCTCTGTGTTTTTGATAAACCACCCCCTGTATCCACTAGGGCATTAACCATTTCAGTTTTCAACTTATCCGTCAAAAAAGTCGGAGTTGAGTTGACGTGTCATGATGACGTCATCACATTGTTAGCTGATGAACAACACAGACGCGTAGCTAAAAACAAACAAACAAAACAACACACAGACACACATCTGTCCATCAATGACCAACTTGTATTAAAGTTCACTGTAACGTAACAATGTCCGCTGACACAAACAGCAACATTTTAACAACAACAGAACAAAGGCTAACGTTAGCAAAGAGTTTTGTGTTAAATGTAAACATATGTCCCCATTTGGTCTGGACCCACGGCTCTAAAACTGGACTGTCCACACGTCTGTCACACGTCCTCACTTTTATATTAAGTGTAAACATTTTAAGTTTAAGATGTTTGGAAAAAAGGAGCGTGTTGTCTGCTCTGCTGCTCACTCAGATTAGCTAGCAGATGCTACTCATATCATGCAGGTTAGAATGACTCTTTTTGTTTTCATCTAAGGTGAAGTAAAACACATGTGATGTCTGTCACTGTTTTGTTTTGTTAGTCCACCACAAGCGTTTAGGTCTGACTGTGTTTATGCAGAGAGAGAGAGACGGAAAGGGAGAGGGAGAGCGCGGGAGAGAGAGGGGGTGTAGAGAGAGAGACACACACATATATATATATATATATGTGTGTGTGTGTGTGACCTATGATAGCATAGACATTTCACACTATAACTTAATCAATACTGTATATATTATCATAATATTACACACACTGATGCATACATACATAACAAAATTATCAATATTGCAAAAAGTCAAAGATCAAAGATCACATTTAGCAGAAAGGTCAAAATCACATTATTGGCTCTAATTCAAGAACAGGTCGACACAAAATAGGGGCTAGATTAGACATTCTCTGAATACTAATTAGGGGCTCGGGCACTGTGAAACAGTGCAGAGCACCTATTGTTTTTGCGTGCATTTATTATTCATTTTTGTATCAGTCAAAAATAGAAGCACCAGCATCACCAGTAAATATTCAACAAAAAACACAAATGCACACATGCACTCCATTCTGCCTTGAAATTCCCAGAAGGCATTGTGTGTGTATGTGTGTCTGTGTGTATGTGTGTGTATGTGTCAAACAAAGACATATCACACTATAACTTAATCAATACTGGATATATTATAATATTACACACACTCACACATATATAGGTCAAAGTCACTGTGAAGGGGCGACATTAAGCCCTCTGTCATCTCTTGCCCCAACGTGTCTTTCTCTCTCTCTCGCTCTCTCTCTTGTTCTCTTTCTCTCTTTCAACTCTCATTCTCTCTCTCTTTCTTTGTCTCTCTCGTTCTCTCTCTCTCTCTCTTAAAACTCTCATTCTCTCTCTCCTTATTTCTTTCTCTCTCGTTCTCTCTCTCGCTCTCTCTCTCTTAAAAGTGCCACTCTCCCATAACACACTGGTTAAACTGGACATTAACATATGTATGGTGTCAGACATCTATCAATAGTTTCATGTCCACAGATTGGACACCTGTGTATATTTGTCAAAAATTACAAGTACGACTTTAAAAATTACAAGTATGAATACCAGTTAGCCATCATCAGTGCATCCACAGGTATTAGTGGTGGAGAAAAGAAAGAAGTTTGATTAGTGCTCTCTATGTGTGTAAGGAATGCAGAATTTACATTGATAGGACAATGTGGTCATTGTTATACCCATGGGTGGGGCTAAAGGGGGTGTAAAAGGTGGGCTTTTCCCAGTTAGATTAGAAGAAAGACAAAATGGCTGTTTGCTCTGAATGCTGAAAACTGTGGCAGTGGAGGAGACCAACTATCTTTGTCTGAGATCTCATCTAAATATATTGTTTTAATTTGGGGGGGGGGGTATATTTCATTGTAAATATTAGCACTATGTACTGTTTGTATAGTTCTGTCAAAGGACCCCCTCGAAAATGAGATGTGACATCTCAAGTGGTTATCCTTTCAACAAAAGATAATAATAATAATAATAATAATAATAATAATAATAATAATAATATGGGTGTCGCACCCGTGGGGGATGGGGGTGTTGCAACACCCCCACTTATCCAACCAGATGATTTCATAACCCCCACTTTTTCCTGAGTTTATATATTGTATCGTTACTGGATCCAGGAAACGGACACAGAGTTGGTCTCACCTACTTTTTATTTCAGGATAAACAGTTACTGTCGGTCGTAATCACGCCAAACAAACATCAATAACATTACAGGGTCATTATAATATCTATGGTTTAAACTGTTTACCCGCCCGGGTGGCACAGCAGCATATGTAAATGAAGCGCACCTCAGTTTGCCGGGCAAAATGTAAACAGCTGTTCTTTGCGGTGTTAACAAACAGTCATCAACCAGTAAGTAATGACAAATGTTGTTAAACTGAGTTAAATGGTGAATGGACTGCACTTGTATAGCACTTTACATTAGCCTCACATTCACACACTAGTAGGTTTCTAAGGTCAAAGGTCATTCCTACTGGGGGCCTAAGTCAGGGTTCAGTGTCTTGCCCAAGGACACTTCAACATGTGGACAGCCAGAGCTGGGACACGAACTGCCAACCTCTCAGTCATTGGGCGACCCACTCTACCAACTGAACCACAGCCGCCTTAACTAAACTATGTCTTGTTTTGTGACATATACCCTAACTTTTTTCAGTGATGTTCCCCCTGAGAAACATATTTTTAGTCGTAAGTTGTAAGAAAAAAGAGGAACAGTGTCTGTAAAATCAATGTCAGATTTTTAAAATTCAAAATTATGAAAAAAAAAATAAAAAATCTCATAATTTGATTTATGAATTGAATAAATGTTTAATTGAGGAAAAACACATTTTTGTTAATTATTTTCGGCCATATATTACTTTTTTAATATAAAAATGTAACCATTAATGGATAATTGGTTGTTAATTTTCCGATGATAGATTCCAAAAATTTTGCTCATGTGCCACAACCTTGAACACCCCCACATTTTAAATGGCTGTGACGCCCCTGACTCCTCATCTGCTCTGTTTGGATTTGGCGTTAATAAAAACTCCAAACACTGAAGTCTTGTTGTCTGAGTCATCATTAACACCAGTGCTGTAACGAACCCATCATATTTAGTAGAAAGGTCACAATCACAATATTGGCTCTAATTCAAGAATGGGTTGTCATAGAAACTGAATGAATGGCACAAAATAGGGGCAAGATTAGGCATTCTCTGAATACTTATATGGTGTCGACCCACGGAGAAGGAATGTTAATTATAGGGGGGATTCAAATCAAAGACTAAACCCTGAGCTAAGAAAACTCTTAACAAGAAGCAATATAGGAAAAACTAGATCACTCTGAGAGCGCAGACCAGCACCAGTTGGACCTGGATGTTCATAACTTATTTGTAAACTAGTGTTCTGTGATCGCTGATGATTTATTTTATCATTAACAATCACATAGAGCAGGGGTGTCAAACTGCGGTCCTCGAGGGCCGGTGTCCTGCATGTTTTAGATGTTCCCCTCTTCCATTACACCTGGAGGACATTGCATTATTGTCAGTTTTCTGCAGAACTGATGAGGAGGTGATTATTAACTCTTTATGTGTCAGCGCTGATACATTATGAATGGATAATTTAGTTTAAATATTCAGAAAAATTCAACAGTTTTACATTACTCTGTGCATGGAAAAGGTGCCAAAAAGCAAGAGGCGTTTTTTTATTTTTTTTTTATTGCTGTGACCACTAACTGACCACTAACTGACCACTAACTGACCACTAACTGACCACTAACTGTGTACTGTGACACTAACCAATTACTGTGATCAATACTAGTTTTCTTCTTTAGTAACCCCCCCCCAAAAAAAAATGTTCCACATTATTTGTCATTTTGTAAATATTTATTAGCTTTTATTCATTTTTATTTTTCTATTTTTATGGTTCTTTTAATTTTTTTTTCTTTGATTTTTTGCCATTTGTGTCTAACTTTGCTCATGTTACCAATTATTTTGTTAGTTCTCAGGAGTTAAAGGGTTAAAGTGAATCACATGGAAGAGGGAAATATCTAAAACATGCAGGACACCGGCCCTCAAGGACTGGAGTTTGACACCTGTGACATAGAGGGTTTAAAAAATCCTCTGTTCCGTTTTTAAGATATGGCCATTTCAATATTCTGAATATGTCAAAACCCTGCTTTAAGGTAAAAGTCATTCATTTTGCAATCGAGTCATCGTCATGGAGCCTATGGGTGTTATCTCATCTGATGTCTGAAGGTCAGACAAAGTGAATGAAAAAAAACACATGATACCATCTGGTCTGGATTCTGAGATATCACCACTGATGTGTTTTAGTTGTTGACCTTCACTGCAGGGCCGGACTGGCACAAGATTTCAGGCCGGGAATATCCCATAACATCCAGGCCAATTCCAGCACCACGGAGGCAGAAAAGAGAATCCCCTCCAAAAACCACATATTTGGGGGTTGGGGGGGGGGGGGGGCTTTTTAATTTTCTTATAGCAATTAAAGCAATACTATTCCACTGGCTGTGACACAACACCACACTATTAAACTAATGCATGACAACAGCATGACAACAGCATTACTGTACAGTACAGTACAGTACAGTACAGTACACCTCAGTACAGTACAGTACAGTACAGTACAGCTCAGTACAGTACAGTACAGTACAGTACAGTACAGCTCAGTACAGTACAGTACAGTACAGTACAGCTCAGTACAGTACAGTACAGTACAGTACAGCTCAGTACAGTACAGTACAGTACAGTACAGCTCAGTACAGTACAGTACAGTACAGTACAGCTCAGTACAGTACAGTACAGTACAGTACAGCTCAGTACAGTACAGTACAGTACAGTACAGTACAGTACAGTACAGTACAGTACAGTACAGTACAGCTCAGTACAGTACAGTACAGTACAGTACAGCTCAGTACAGTACAGTACAGTACAGTACAGTACAGTACAGTACAGCTCAGTACAGTACAGTACAGTACAGTACAGTACAGCTCAGTACAGTACAGTACAGTACAGTACAGTACAGTACAGTACAGTACAGTACAGTACAGCTCAGTACAGTACAGTACAGTACAGTACAGCTCAGTACAGTACAGTACAGTACAGTACAGCTCAGTACAGTACACCTCAGTACAGTACAGTACAGTACAGCTCAGTACAGTACACCTCAGTACAGTACAGTACAGTACAGTACAGTACAGTACAGTACAGCTCAGTACAGTACAGTACAGTACAGTACAGTACAGTACAGCTCAGTACAGTACACCTCAGTACAGTACAGTACAGTACAGTACAGCTCAGTACAGTACACCTCAGTACAGTACAGTACAGTACAGTACAGTACAGCTCAGTACAGTACACCTCAGTACAGTACAGTACAGTACAGTACAGTACAGTACAGTACAGTACAGCTCAGTACAGTACAGTTCTCACATCCTCTCAATGTCTTCACCATATTTCCTTTTGTCTAACGTTACTTACATGATATGTATTATTAAGAACATGTTTGTAATATTTTGTCAGCAAACTTTTCAGATGTCATCTTAGTATAGCTAATAAACACTAATATTCAATGTTAAAGTGAAAAGGTCAACAGCATCTCCTATAACTGAAGTCTATCTGTCAGTTTTCCTGCAGCCACCTGTGGAGTTTTACTCATTAAAATTAACATTACATTTATTTATATGTGCTCACATATACTATTCTGTTTTTCAGTTTCCCAACATATTGGAATATTGATCAAATAAAACAGACAAGGTCAACTCACACTAACCTTTAGTGAGAAAAAGTTAAACTGTTCACACACACACACACACACACACAACATCATCATGAATCATGAATGCAATTATAATGAAAACAACATGAAATAAAGTCCAAAAGCCCTGCTGTGATCAAAATATAGGAACAATAAAAAAAAGCACTTCCTAAAAAGGTCGGCAGGTGGCACATTTTAGCCAAACATAGCCAGACTAAACATTAATTGAAATCATGCTAAATAGCAAAAAAAGAAAAGCACAATATAAATCCAGAGATAACAGTAGCGTTAGCATCAGTAGCACTCTGGCTGCTGCTGGGTTTAATAAACAACTCAGTTAATTTCTGACATTTCACCTCCTCCACCTGACCTTCTTTTTCTTTCCATTACAAATGTGAACATAATTTATTCATTCATTTCATTCATTTATTTGTTTATTCGAACAGGTAAAATAAAACATACAAAGTATTTAAGCAGAAGTTAAAACAACACCTCTTTAGTATCCTAAATAATTATACCTTGTTCGAAAGGGTGTAGGATGAAGTTAACAAAACTTGTCTAGTCCTACCCCTTTGTATTACTCAGTCAGAGCATATATATATATATATATATATACACATATACATACATCCATACACATCCATATACACATACACATACCTACACACACACACACATATATATATATATATATATATATATATATATATATATATATATATATACATATACACATACATACATACACATACACACTTATGACAATCTATGACTTAGTAAAAGGTTAATGATACCTGTCTAGGCTCATCCTCGTCAATGTTTTTCTCTTTTTTGAGAAATACTTCCATAAACTCATCTGGAGTTAGCATTAGCTTGTGTAGATATTAGCTTAATGCTATATTACAACTTAGCTTAGCTGGCACCTCGCACAATTAACTGTTATGTTACGTAACGTTAGCTGGTTGTCAACATTTTGCAAATATCTATTTAACTTTTTTTTTTAATCTGTTATCTCAAACTACTGTAATAAATATACCGAATCACACAGATACACTCCTCCTATGACTAGGGTGATCACTGACATGAAAGAGGAAATATATGAAGTAAATGTATATTTATTGCTACTATTTATTGACATTGAACATCCAAAAGTGTGGCAAATTGACCAAGATGATATAACAAGAAAATATCAGTAATAATTAATAATCACTTAAAAAACAGTCTTAGCCATGGCATCATATGACAACAAAAAGCTGAATATTCAACAAAGGAAAGCTGTAGGTCTCTGTCATTTATAGTCTACTGGTTACTATATGAACTTTTCATAAAGAAAAAAAAAAAGAAGAATGACAACAGCCTTCCTTCTCAGTTTTCATCCATTCTGCTCTGGTCTGACAAATCACCTATAGGAGAAAAACCACCGTAATTTAGTTGTAATTGAAATACTGAATCACATTTAAATTTAAATTTAAATATTAAAAAGTCTATAAAAATGTTTTTCTATATGACGTCCATTGCTATTCGTCCTCACCACATACATATTAGGCCTTCTTATATTTCAGCCCTTTCCTGGCTGCCTCCAAAAGTGGTTTATTTAGTCCACCTCTGTGCACTCCTCCTGCAGGTAGACACACACCTGCAGCTCAGCCTGTGTCCACTTTAAGGCGGTTCCTTTCATTGCACCATAAAATCAGTCAATCGCGTGAGCGGAATTTTTGATTGACAGCAGCTGCAGGCAATCTGAGGGCTGCGTGCGCAGCACAAACATTTACATTGCATAGCCTACGACATTATCTACATGTAAACATCGCAGAGTAGCAAGTATAAATAACGGGTGGGGATTTATGACGATTAATGCAATGGTGGTGGATGATTATATAAAAGGAGGACAACATGTGGAAAAGCTGGACACTTGACAGACAGCTCTGAAACTGGATGAAATCCGGACGAATGGTCACCCTACACCGACTGTGTAATCAACTGCAGGGCCGTTGCCAGCTTTGGCTGGGCCCGGGACAACGTCATCTGAGTGGGCCCCCTCCTCCTGCATCACTTTGACTTTCTCTCTCTCCTCCTTCTCTCTCCCTGGTAGCCTCTGCTTTCTCTCTCTCCTCCTTCTTGGAGCTACCAACCTCGACAGTGTCTATAAGAGGTAAAATAACATTTATTACAAAGTAGCCCAACATTACCAGGAGTCAAAAATCAACCATTTCACAATTAACCATTTGAAAAACATTCAATTTGACTATTAATCACTATCAAGCATTATTATTGCATATTGTTATTATTAGGCTATTATTATTATTATTATTATTATTATTATTATTACTATTATTGTTATTGTTATTATTATTATTATTTTTTTTTTTTTTTTTTATGTATTTATATACTCCATTCAGAATGTTACCAAAAAAAGGAGAGAGAGAGAACACACTCCTAACCAGAGACACACATAGTATGGAATCAGCTCTGCTCACAACATCACCTGCAGCAGGGCTGACGTTCCCATAACAGATAAACCAAAACCTGTAACGGACCACAGAGAACCCAAGCGCAAAACAGGAGGCGTGCGTAAAAGTCCAAACAGTAATTTATTCTTACACAGAATAAAATCACAATACAAAATCCTAAGGCCGAGTCCCCTTTAGAGTCTCTCAGGGCTGGAAGGTACTTATCCGGCCGTGGCTCGGGTGATCTCCTCTGGTCTGAGGGTGAGACCGGATTCGGGCTGGTTCTGGTCCTAAGTCGGGGCTGGCGGCAGTACTCGTAGTCGGGGTTCGTTCCGGGGTCAGGGCTGGCGGCTGGTATCAGAGTCGAGGTACGTTCCAGGGTCAGGGCAGGCGGCGAGAGGAGTATCAGGTTCCGGTCCAGGTTCAGAGACAACAATGACAGGCAGAGACAACAGGCAGAAAACAGAGGTCGGACAGAAACGGGACTGGTACACGGAACACGGGGAACAAAGGTTGCGGGAAAATCAGAGGACTTGGTCATGACAATCTGGCACAGAGTCAGGTCTGAGAGCCGGTTTTATACACCTCACCTGATGAGCTTCAGCTGCTCTCACCAGGTGAGGTGCATCAATAATCAGAACAGGGTGAAAGGTGAGGACAGAGACACAGAACAGAGACAGAGCAGAAACACACAGAAAACACAAGGAATAGAACATGACAAAACCACTGTTTTTGGGGTTGGAACTGGATTATGAATGAGGGTTGCCACCTCTGTCTGACAAAAATCCGGGACATTTCATACTCAGTCTAATCTTTCCTTGTATGTAAAGCAATCCTCCCTTCAGTGTCCAGGAAAGTGTCTATTTTTTTCCGGGACAGACCATTAAAATCCAGGACAATCAGGAAAATCCAGGACATGTGACAACACTATTATAAATTGAGTTAAGGTTTTCAAAAGCTGGCCTAAGCACTTTCAACAGTAATGTATAAGATGCAGTGTGTTTTATTAGTTTAGATTTTCTTGGGTTAGTTTCACTGACTGCACTTTTCACTCTGTGTATC
>CM035800.1:1699863-1729863 GCA_020466265.1 Siphamia tubifer | reverse complement strand
ATTGCACATGTCACAAGTACAGAGCAACGAAATGCAGTTAGCATCCAACCAGAAGTGCATAGCAGTGAATAAATGATATAGACATTGTAAATATACACAGTATATGTAGGAGGTGCTAAAATGAGATGATATAAATAACTATGGATGCAGATATGTACAAACTATAACAGGCTATGACTATGTTACAGTATGAGTAACTATAATATTATAGATTTTTGAGGAAGGTATGTACAGACTATAGACAGGTTATTGACAATAATACAATGTATTATTACAGTGATTATGATATAATTAACAGTATGTACAGTAGTGCAATGAGGTAGGTGCAAGTGATAAATCAAAGTGACAAGTGATTAGGGATGAGGGGTTGAGGTGTGAGTGTGAAGAGGGGGTGGGGTTATTGGGGGGCAGAGTTCAGCAAGGAGACGGCTGTGGGGATGAAACTGTTCCTGAACCTGGTGGTTCTTGTCCGTAGGCTTCTGTATCGCCTCCCAGAGGGCAGGAGGACAAACAGTCTGTGTGCTGGGTGAAAGGAGTCTTTTGAAATATTTGCTGCTTCCTGAAAATGTCCTCAATGGCAGGGAGTGAGGCTCCGGTAATGCGCTGGGCGATGTTCACCACCCTTTGCATTGCCTTCCGATCTGCGACGGAGCAGTTCCCATACCAGACTGTGATGCAGTTAGTTAGGATGCTCTCGATGGTGCATCGGTAAAAGTTCACCAGGATATCTGAAGAGAGGTGGTTCTTCTTCAGAGTCCTCAGGAAGAAGAGGCGCTGGTGAGCCTTCTTGACCAGGCTGGAGCAGTTGGTCGTCCAGGAGAGGTCCTGTGGGTGGGTGGACAGACCACTCTGAACTGATGCTTTTTGTGAAAAGTTGATTTTTAAGTCAAATGAAAATGGCAGGTACGAATGGGCCAGTTTGAATGACATTTATAGAACCTGTGTGAAACTAGTGTCAAAATGTTCCTTAGATGTGACACCAGGGTCGGTTCTGGTCAATGTGGTGCCCTCAGCGAACACCCCTCTTTCCATTTGGTGGAATTATAAATGATGATCTGTAAACATAGTATCCTACATCTGATGGAGAAGGTACTGTCAATGTTAAGTTTAATGATTTATTTACCATATTTTCGACACTATAAGGATTTTACACTAGATTATAAGGTGCAATTGTCATGACCTCCGCTCCGGTGACCTTTCCCCCAGTGCTCATCCACACTCACCTGGTCCCGCACTGCGCAGCTGCAAGCCGTTCCTCATCTGTGGCTATAAAAGCAGTAAGGCTGCAGTTGCCAGTGCGGGACCATTCAGTAATGTCACCTCCATAACCCGGACAGTTTTCACCATCTCCTCAATCACCATAACCCGGACATTCATCATCACCACAGACTCTGGTCGTTGTTCCCAGGTTTTGTCTGTCTTGTCTTTGTTTCTTAGTTTTGTTATTAAATTATTTTTCCCTTCAGCACTGTGCATTGGAGTCCTCCTTCACCTCACCCCGATCCGTGACAGCAATAAGTGAAGTTAAACAGTCACAATAACTAACAACCTTGTTGAATTGTAATAAACACTCTTATTCTGCTCAATTAAACTTTAAAAGAGTCCAAATTCTGAGATAAAAAGTCAAATTCATAAGATAAAAAGTCAAACTTATATGATAAAAAGTCACATTTATGTGATAAAAAGACCAAATTGTGAGTTAAAAAGTCCAAATTATAAGATTGTAAATCTAAATTATGAAATAAAAAGTCAAAATTATGCTATAAAAAGTAAAATTTATGCGATAAAAGGTGAAATTATCAGATAAAAAGGCCAAATTATAACATAAAAAGGTCAAATTATGCGATAAAATGTAAAGATTATGAGACAAAAGGTCAAAACTATCAGATGAAAAGTCAAATTTATGCGATAAAAAACTCAAATTATGTGATATAAAGTCAAAATTTCAAGTCAACCACAATTAATCCATATATATCGCACACTGTGAGAAAATTTAAATCTTTTAAGTGCACCTCATAGTCTGCCGGTCCTGGTCCCACCTTTTCATGAAATGTCCCTGTGAAATGACTGTGGGCAGAAGTTGATTTGTGAGTGTAATTAAGGCACTTCATTAATTTGATGTTTCAGTGTCACCTGATGATGAATAAAACATACATGTGATGGTTTCTATTCTATAGTGACTTTAGCCACTTCAACAATATCATTTTAAGAACAAATGTAATGAAGATGTCATTTCTGGTGTTTTATATATATATATATATATATATATATATATATATATATATATATATATATATATATATATATATATATATATATATATATATATATATATATGTGTGTGTGTGTGTGTATGTTTGTTATATGTTAATACAAAATAGAGAAGTACAATACATCCCCATCATGCAGATGTGTATGTTTGTTTTTATGTTGTTTTGTAACAGTATTTACCCTGCACATGCCTAATCTCACCCCTATTTTTTGCCAATCTCAAGTTTCTGTGACAACTGTTTTTGAATTAGAGCCAATAATGTGATTTTGACTTTTCTTCTAAATGCGACCTTGACCTTTGACCTTTGGCAATATTGATCATTTGGTTGTATGTATATATGCATCAGTGCGTGTAATATTATGATAATATATCCACTATCAGATATATTAGGGGTGGCCATGGCTCAGTTGGGAGAACAGGTCGTCCAGTAACTTGGTGGTTTGAAACCCACTCTGTCCGATTCGGTCTGTTGTGTCCTTTCGCAAGACACTTCACCCTCCTGCCTCCAGTGTAGAGGCAGGAGTGTGAAGCATTCATACACTGCTGCATGAATGTGTGTGAATGTTTGGTGGTAGTCAGAATAGCTGTCAGTCTGCCCCAGGACAACTGTGGCTACATATATGTAGTTTAGCACCACCAGAGGGAGCATGTGAGAGTGAATCAATAATGTCTCACTAATGTGGAGCACTTTGAGTGACCAAAAAAGTGCTATATGAATCCAATCTATGATGATTATTATTATTGATGAAGTTATAACGTGATATGTCTATGCTTGACACACACACACAGTGTTACCAAAGTTAATTTTGCCGCATGTAACCTTTGACCTCCAGAGATCTGAAAAACTATTGGTCATAGGTTTTGGTATAAATCTTCATTCCACATCGTTTGGTACCAATCTGAAAGTTCTGTGACCCTCCATTCTTGAGTTATAACCCATAAAGTCATTTCCACCTTTTAATTAATTGTGACCTTTGACCTTTGACCTTTACTCAGACGGATCATTGCATCTGATGTACATTAGCTATATGTATATCACCATGTAATATCATGGTGATATTTTAAGCATTAATTGAGTTATAGCATGATATGTCTCTGTGGACACACACACACAGACACACACACAAACACACACAAACACACACAGACAGACACAGACACACACAGACAGACACACACACACATAAACACACACAAACACACACAGACAGACACACACACACAGACTCACACACACATAAACACACACATACACAGACACACGCACACACACACACATACACACACATACACACACACACACACACACACAGACACACACACAGACAGACACACACACACACACACACACACACACACACACACACAGACAGACACACACACACACACACACACACACAGACAGGCACACACATACACACACACGCACACACACACATACACACACACACACACACACAGACAGGCACACACATACACAGACACACACACACACACACACACACACATACACACACACACACACACACACACACAGACAGACACACACGCACACACAGACAGGCGCACACACACTGTGTCTCCTCATATGAGTCACAGTTCACAGGTAACGAAAAACCTTTACGTCAATTTTTGCTCTCTGAATACGACACAAAACAAAACCCCTAAATACAGTATGTACATAACTGCATCATGTACATACTGTACTATCATCCCATTGGCTATGAGGGAGCTACCCATGATGCTTTTTGCTAACCTTTGACCCTCATTTATTACAGAGTTACTGTTGTTTAGTGAGTTTTTCCCAGTGTGTTCATTTAAACTTTATTACAGAACGTATTCATTATTCATCATGAGCCCAAAGAAAGTGATGCCTGGTGCAAATGAAAAGAAGTGACTGTGTTAAACAATAGAAGTGAAACAGGAGATGATCATTTTGACATTTTATCTTATGATTTTGACAGGGGGGGGGGGGGGGGGGGGGTTAAGCAGATTGTCCAATTACTGACGGGTTGGCGGTTTGTATCCCGTGTCCACATGTCCAACTGTCCTTGGGCAAAGACACTGAACCCTTTGTTCGTCTCCCAGTAGGAATGACCTTAGAAACCTAGTGGTGTATGAGTGTGTGTGAATGGGTGAATGTGAGGCTAATGTAAAGAGCTTTGAACAATATGAAGGTGGAAAAGAACTACATAAGTGTGGTACATTTACTTTTTATCTCACAATATTTACTTTTTATCTGATAAACTTGACTTTTTTAAAATCTCAGTCATCATTTCATCTACACCAATGAAAGACATGCTGGTGAAATCTCATGAACTTTCAGAATTCGTGTAAAAAAAAAAAAGACATTCCAAAAAAAGCTGTGCTATTGCTAACTTTGACGACATATATATGCCTTGTGTATTTTAGGAAGATTATGAAAAGTGGTCAATGTCAATCTTCTTTGGGTCAATATTCCACCAAACATCTGTCAACATTGTTAAAGGTGAAAATGACAATTAAAACAAACACAATGGTATAAAATGACCCACATGTCTGGTTCCTTTGAATGGTTTAATATTTAATGTTCAGTCAGTGAACACACATTTACCCATTGACACCAATACATTAAATTTCAAACCTACATTTTCTTTGACTTTTAATACATATTTCATACTAAATGTGTATACTTTCATTATTTTTAAAGGGTTTAGGGGGTCTTGGAGTCAATGAGGCCATTTACATGTAAAATGCGACTCTATTTACGAAAAATTCATGGTATGAAACCAATGAATTAATTTTGTAACTTGAAGTACTGTATATATTTATTTCTATATTATTTAATGTGTATTTATTTATGTCCATATCATTTGTTTCTTTCTGCCCATGTTGACATGTTTCCACTCGTCCATCATTTCTCCAGAATCATCTTGTCTTGCTGTGGTTGTGGAGACTTTTCTTTTCGCATCCTCAGCCTTTAGGACGTTCAGCTGGAAAATCCACTGGGACTTTGTCCGACTGGAAACCCGACCCCACGTCATTCAACAACTCTATTTTTCACTTTGTATTTTCGATGACGAACCAATCACCGCCGCCACCAAAACGGCACGGAGGCCGGACCAATGGGAACCCGTCCACCTGTCCTACTGCACCCCCCAACCCACCCCTCCACCCCCCCGCTGGGCGCCATAGAGACCAAACGGAGCTAAAGTCATGAGGAGAATCTCCTATGGGAGTCTTTGAGGTCCAGGTCAGAGGAGACGACTGAAATAATACAAATAAATGAATAAATACATAAATAAATAAATAAATATAATAAATAAATAATAAAAACCCAAAATAGTTCTGAACCAAAAGGCAGAAAACATCCATTAAAGCTAAAAGTTCCAGTCATTTCCATGAATCCGATCAAAATGTTCTTTACCTTTTCATGGTCATCAGATATGACCATAAATGGACGTTCAAAGGCTTTGTGGTTACCGTGGAAACGCTGTCATCTTCCACAGCATTGCCTCACCAGTAAAACCTGTGGACTTGAATCAATGGATTAGTATTCAGAGAATGTCTAATCTCACCTTTATTTTGTGCCAATCTCAAGTTTCTATGACAACCCGTTCTTGAATTAGAGCCAATAATGTGATTTTGACCTTTCTGCTAAATGCGACCTTGACCTTTGGGAATATTGATTATTTGGTTATATGTATATATGCGTCACTGTGTGTAATATTATGATAATATATCCAGTATTGATTAAGTTATAGTGTGATATGACACACGTGATATGACACACACAAGCAGTGTTACACAAGTTAATTTGGCCACATGTCACCTTTGACCTCGAGAGATCTCAAAAACTATTGGTCTGAGGTGAGAAGACCAATTTTGAGAAGTGTAGAAATCTTCATTCCACATCGTTTGGTACCAATCTGAAAGTTCTGATGTTGAGTTATAACTGATTATGTGATTTTAACCTTTTAGTTAATTGTCACCTTGGCCTTTGACCTTTAGTCAAATGGATCATTGCATCTGATGTGCATTAGCTACATGTGTATGCTCATTTAATTTCATGGTGATATCTCAAGTATTCATTGAGCTATAGCATGATACGGTCGAACACACGTCACACGATCGAACACACGTCACACGATCGAACACACGTCACACGATCGAACACACGTCACACGATCGAACACACGTCACACGATCGAACACACGTCACACGATCGAACACACGTCACACGATCGAACACACGTCACACGATCGAACACACGTCACACGATCACATGATCAATACAGAGTTTTAATAAATGTCGTTAAATGATTCCATAAATAAACATCATCCCCAAAAAAAGAAAATATAGAGCGATATTTGTCTGATGGTTAAAGGCTGAATCATGTGACCAATCAGCTGTTCGGGTTCTTCTTCTGTGGTTACAGCGCCACCTGCAGCGTGTCCTCACGTCCTGACCATCGTCTTCTTTCTTTGGTTTATTCATTGGAAAATGTCTAAACTGTCTGTGTGTCCAGGGGCTTAATGGGATTTTGAACCCCCAACCTAGCCTCTAAGCCAGCTGTGCCTGGAAGCCACTCCCTAAACCAGCAGCTTTAGCCAATCACAGCACTCGAGGTAGATTTTTGTATTTTTATCTGAGGAGGACAACTGTCCAGTTGAGCCAAGGTGAGTCGTCTGTATGTTGATAAAGTTATTTAACTGTAACCTGTGTGAACTGTTGTAAACTGTGTGTAACTGTGAATACTGTAATAGGCTGGTTTCATGTGATGTCACATTGCTATATACCATTGCTATATTTTCAGATGGAGGGCAGGAAGTGAAGCTGAGTGATTTTTCTGATGGGAAAACATCTATGGTTTGTGTAGTTTACGGCTGCGACAATCGTTCTGAGAGAAGGAAAGGTGTTTTTTTTTTTTAGTGTACCAAAGATTGTCATTCACAAAGGTGAGAAATGGAAAAACTCACAGAAAAAACGCTGAAAAAAGTGGATTTTAAATCTATGTTAGGGGTCGGAAGGAGCAGAGTCTGCTAATGCTAATGTTAATGCTAATGCCCGTGGCTGCAGCGACCACTTCATCAGAGGTATGTTCCAAAGCTAACTTTTTTTGTGGATGTGCTATATATTATTAGGTTGTGGTTAAATGTTGTAATATGGTTTAACACGTCAAAATGAGTTACATGTTTGTTGACATTATTTGCTACTGCTAGCAGCGACTAATGTAAACAAACATACAATACATGTGGCATCTTTACAAATAAAACAGTCACCCAGGTGAAGACCAAACCATAATCATGACTGAGCCTTTTGGTACAGAGGTTGTGGACCCACCCTGTGACAAAAAAGTTCTACGGCTGCAAACATTTCTAGGCTTTCATGTGCCGCTGGTGTAGTAGGATGTCTGGGTTCGGGTTAGGGTGGTGTAGTAGGATGTCTGGGTTCGAGTTAGGGTGGTGTAGTAGGATGTCTGGGTTCGGGTTAGGGTGGTGTAGTAGGATGTCTGGGTTAGGGTTAGGGTGGTGTAGTAGGATGTCTGGGTTAGGGTTAGGGTGGTGTAGTAGGATGTCTGGGTTCGGGTTAGGGTGGTGTAGTAGGATGTTTGGGTTCGGGTTAGGGTGGTGTAGTAGGATGTTTGGGTTCAGGTTAGGGTGGTGTAGTAGGATGTCTGGGTTCGGGTTAGGGTGGTGTAGTAGGATGTCTGGGTTCGGGTTAGGGTGGTGTAGTAGGATGTTTGGGTTCGGGTTAGGGTGGTGTAGTAGGATGTCTGGGTTCGGGTTAGGGTGGTGTAGTAGGATGTTTGGGTTCGGGTTAGGGTGGTGTAGTAGGATGTCTGGGTTCGGGTTAGGGTGGTGTAGTAGGATGTTTGGGTTCGGGTTAGGGTGGTGTAGTAGGATGTCTGGGTTAGGGTTAGGGTGGTGTAGTAGGATGTTTGGGTTAGGGTGGTGTAGTAGGATGTCTGGGTTAGGGTGGTGTAGTAGGATGTTTGGGTTAGGGTGGTGTAGTAGGATGTCTGGGTTCGGGTTAGGGTGGTGTAGTAGGATGTTTGGGATAGGGTTAAAGTGGTGTAGTAGGATGTTTGGGTTCGGGTTAAAGTGGTGTAGTAGGATGTCTGCAGGACCAGGTAGTTAGTAATATCCACAGCACAGATTGTTGGAAAATCTTTGGATTCTGTCCAAAACTCATTTTCATCAGATCCGGGTCATGTCTAAAACATTTTTAACTAACTGTATGTTTGTGTTTGGACACTGGATCTAAATCCGTACAATAAACACTCTCTTCAATAGTTTCTCCCATAGCGACAGTCTCCATGGTTACTTCCTGCCCTCCAACTGAAGTTGTGATGTCATCATAATCACATGTCTGAAACCTACCTATTGTCATATAGGCTATGTATGTTTAGCTGGATAAGCAGCTATACTAATTAGCTAATTAGCTTTTGACGGTTGAGGAGGTTTATCACAGGAATCAAACTGCTTTTGTATTTGCTTTTAAAAATACCCATCTTACCCAAATACCCAACAGACCCATCTGAAACACACTGATATTAAAAGTATTCCCTTACAACTTCATGTAAATTCACACAACTGCCAGTTTATAGACTGACTGTTATAGCTAACATGCTAACATTTGCTTTAGCTAAAGATATATTCCACATTAAATGATAACTAGCTTGCTAGGTATGCCTTTCAAGGAAACATAGTTTTATTCAAACAACATGCATCTTAAACAGCTGTTTTTAAATGCAAATCCAAAATCAGTCAGATTCCTATGTTAAACCTCCTCATCAGTAAAAGAGCTAATTAGCTCATTAGCATAGCTACCTTTCAGGTAACCACAGCTGATATGACAATTGCAGTATTCACAGTTACACACAAGTTACAGTTAAATAACTGTATCAATGTACAGACAATTCACCTTGGCTCAACTGGACAATTGTTGAGTTCTCAGGTAAAAATACAAACATCTACCTCGAGTGCTGTGATTGGCTAGAGCCGCAGGGGGCATGGAGTGCCTTCCAGGCACAGCTGCCTTGGTTGGGGGTTCAAAACCCCATTAAGCTGTCCAGGGGGGTGTGGTATGCAGGGGGTGAGGTGTCCAGGGGGTGTGGTTATAAAGGGGGCGTGGTCTCCAGGGGGTGTGGCCTCCAAGGGGTGTTGTCTCCAGGGGGAGTGGTATCCATGGTTCTATAATTTCCTATTGGTTCCATTTGCTGTGGGTTCTACAGTGGAACACACCAGATGAGGTGTTGTGGAAGGGGGGATGGAGTCTGCAGGGTGTGGCGGGGTGGGCGTGCCCCCTCCTTGGGTCAGCAGGTGAGGCGGGACATAGGCGTGGTGGGTGGTGGTGCGCTCCCTGTGGCCAGGAGCCTTTGGGGGACAGCGCCCCCTCTTGTCCTGCCCCCTGAAGCCCCTTAGCTTAGCGCTCCAGTGTTCCCGCCACTGCAGTGCTAGTGTGGAGCGGTCCGCCACCAGGCGCCGCTCATCAGGTCCCCGCCCCCCCCCACCATCTGCGGAGCCGATCAGCAGGTACGTCCCGCCCACGTGGAGGGCGGGGCAACCACAACTCAGGTCGTGGTCGGGGACCCACAGGGCACGTGACCCACGGCGAACCCGGGACACGGAACCGGTCCGGTAGACGGTCTGGACGGAGAGGGAGAACTGCCACCAGGGTCCAGAACGTTCCATCCCCCGCAAGTGGACCTTCAGAACTGGAACCAGCAGAACCACAGCAGGTTAGAAACTGAGTCCTTTCAAAATAAAATATACCCTAACTAAATAATATAGTGGGTATCCTATCAAAATAAAATACAGCATTTCCTTTCAAAATAAAATACAGGATATCCTATCAAAATAAAATAAAGCATTTCCTGTCAAAATAAGATACCCTATAACCTATCAAAGTAATATACAGCATTTCCTGGCAAAATAAGATACAGTATATACTATTAAAATAAAATACAGGATATCCTATCAAAATAAAATACAGGATATCCTATCAAAATAAAATAAAGCATTTCCTGGCAAAAAAAGATACAGTATATACTATTAAAATAAAATACTGGGTATCCTGTCTAAGAAAGATACAGTATATATATTATCAAAATAAAATACTGGGTATCCTGTCTAGATATGATACAGTATATCCTATCAAAATAAAATGCAGGATGTCCTGTCAAAATAAGATGCAGTGTATCCTATCAAAGTAAAATACAGCATTTCCTGTCAAAATAAGATACAGTATATTATATCAAAATAAAATACAGGATATCCTGTCAAAATCAGATACAATATATACTATCAAAATAAAATACAGTATATCCTATCAAAATAAAATACTAGGTATTCTGTCTAAACAAGATACAGTATATACTATCAAAATAAAATACAGGACATCCTATCAACATATAATACAGTAAATCCTATTATTTTATTATATTGTACTGGAAAATGTGGAACAGAATAGAATAAAACATAATACAATAGAATAAAACTGACCGTAGTCCTTCTGACAGTAATTTTCCAGGTTCATGTGAACTTTGACCTGAGACGGTTGACAGTAGGACACACACTGTTCATCTGTGACAGAAAGGGGACACGGTCACTCCATGGAACATACTTCACAATGTGTGTGTGTGTGTGTGCCTGTGTGTGCGTGTGTGCCTGTGTGTGTGTGTGTGTGTGTGTGTAAATGCATGTTTTCCACTAATGACAATCTGTCGTTTTAGATTTGTCATCACAGTATCTGGTGACTGACAGATGAAGGTCCGCCTCCAGGGGGTGTGTCCAAACTGGGGCATAACTGATCTGTGGAAACACTGGAGTTTGGACACAAACCCTCTGTATTTAATGGATTTTAGTGACATTATCCCATCTGTGACCTTTGACCTTTGACATAGGACATCCAGAACAGAAGTGAAGAAAGTTTATTAAATTTAAAACCACAGTTTGAAATGAATTTAATATCAGCTGATCATTTAAGTCATTTAAGAAAAACCTGAAATAAAGCTAAAAAAATTAACAAAAAAATTATTAAAATCAGACAAAGTGAAACAAAGTCATTAGAAATGTGTAGATTTTTAAAATGAATAAATAGTAGCAACTGAAAATTATCACAAATGAACAAAAAATGTTTTTTGTCAAATACAAAAAAACAAAATAATTAAGACTGTCAGAGGCCACACGCCCAGACTTTCAGAGGCCACACCCCCAGACTGTCAGAAGCCACACCCTTTGACTTTCAGAGGCCACACCCCAAGACTGTCAGAGGCCACACCCACTTCCTGTCGCAGACTCACCAATATTGTACTGAGGCTGGTACAGTGGCGTTGGCTCCGCCTCCTGGACACCTGTACAAACACAAACACAGCAGCCAGATTACCCACAATCCTCCACATGCACCAGCGCCTCCACACCACTGATGCCCACTGCTGTTTTTGATTCATTTATATTGATTTTATGAATTTGTTCAATTTATTTATTTTATTATTTATTGATTTATTGATTTTGTTCATGTTGTCGATATTTTTTGCTCATTGTTTCTCAGTTAGTTTAGTTTAAATCATTATTAGTTTAAATCATATTTTATTGATGTGTTTTTTCACATTATAATTTTTTTTATCAATTCTATTTCAGTAAATTTTGTTCGGTCAAGGATTATGATTATTCATTTGGTGACAGAGAACACCAGAACCAAACCAGAACCAAACTAGAACCAAACTAGAATCAGAACCAAACCAGAACCAAGCTAGAACTGGAACCAAACTAGAACCAAACTAGACCCAGAACTAAAGTAGGACCAAACCACAACCAAAGTAGAACCAAACCAGAACAAAAAACAAACTAGAACCAGAACCTAACTAGAACTAAAGCCAAAACTGAACTAGAACCATACCAGAACCAGAAATAAAATAGATCCAAACCAGAATAAAACTAGAACCAAACCAGAAATAAATTTGAACCAAACCAGAACCAAAGTTCAAGTCCAACTCCTGGTATTATCTGTTAAATCTTTCCTTTTCTTGGAAGTTGGAGGCTCTTCTTCTGTTTCTTCAGTTTCCTTTTCCTCTTTGAAAAGAAACTTTCCAAAGACATCTGTTTTTTACTTATTTTGCTAACATGTGGGTTACATTTTTGGCATTCAAGTGACAGAAGCTGTGTTTCCATTAGTTTTTCGCAAAACAATATCGATATTCCTCTAATTTTCGACAAAGTATATTTGTGCTTTGAACATGTTTCCATCGACGGTTGTTCTAGTCAGGAGTGTCGTAACTCGTGAAATATCATCCCACGACATTTCACTGCTGTCACCTTCGGAGCTTCAGATCACTTGACCACAATATCACCCTGATATTAACATGAATGAATCAGCTAATTCTTTTGTCACTAAAAGTCCCTGGCGAACTCTTTGAAGACCCTAACATGTAAAACAAACCACCTGTCTCACATTATAAGGGTCTGTACATGCGGTCCCTACATTGTCAGACCGATATATTAAGTGGAAATATGTTTTAGATGTGTTTAAATGACTACCGCGATTTAGCATGTAATAGCATTAGCATGAATGAATAGGCTAATTCTCTCGTCAGTAAAAGTCACTGGCAAACTATTTAAAGGCACTAACACATAAAACAAACCACCTGTCTCACATGTCTGTACATGTGGTCCCTACATAGTCAGACCAAAAAATTAAGTGTAAATGTACTCTGCACTTAACAACAAATTACTCTGTACTGCTTCGAAAGTACAGACTGGTCTGCTTTTAAAGACGCAGCCACAGGGCAACCAGGGGTTGATATTGAAGAATATGCGAAGGCTGTATCTGGATACATACAGAAATGCACTGAAGACATCTGTGTAACAAAGGACATAACTGTACGTGCCAATCAGAAGCCCTGGCTGACCAATGAGGTGCGATCTAAACTGAGAGCCCGGAACGCAGCCTTCAAATCCGGGGACGAAACAGCTCTAAGGTCAGCAAGAGCTAATCTGAACCGTGCCATCAGAGACGCAAAGCGGGCACACAGCAAAAAAATTGAGGGTCACTTCCAAGACTGCAAAGATGCTAGGCAGCTATGGCAAGGCATTAAGATGCTAGGCGGCTATGGCAAGGCATTAAGATGCTAGGCGGCTATGGCAAGGCATTAAGATGCTAGGCGGCTATGGCAAGGCATTAAAGCCATTACAGACTACAGACAGACTACATTACAGACTACTACTTTGGCCGGTTTGACGAAAGGAACAACATGCCTGCCACTAAAACCCCCCACCACCAGGACGACCAGGTCCTCTGTCTGGACCTAGCTAAAGTCCACCGGGCCCTGAAGGGGATCAACCCAAGGAAAGCAACAGGCCCAGACAACATCCCAGGGTGGGTGCTCAAAGAGTGTGCTGACCAACTGGCTATAGTATTCACAGACATATTCAATATCTCACTGAACCAAGCAGTAGTTCCCTCCTGTTACAAGAGGGCAACAATCATCCCAGTACCAAAAACAACAAACATCACCTGCCTCAATGACTACCGCCCCATAGCACTCACACCTATCATTATGAAGTGTTTTGAGAAACTGGTGAAAGATCACGTCACTGCAGCACCTCAATCATTTGACCCACTTCAATTTGCCTACCGCCCCAACCGCTCGACTGAAGATGCTGTGTCTCATGCCCTTCACCTCAGCCTGGAACACCTGGAAAAACCAAACACTCATGTCCACCTGCTGTTTGTGGACTTCAGTTCTGCATTTAACACCATAATCCCCCAACACCTGGTGAACAAACTGGGCCCACTCGGACTGAGCATTCCGATGTGCAACTGGATCCTGGACTTCCTCACGGATAGACCACAGTCTGTACGGGTGGGGCGCAACACCTCCAACACCATCTGGCTGAGCACCGGCTCCCCTCAGGGGGCTGTGTGTTGAGCCCACCGCTCTTCATCCTGATGACCCATGACTGCAGTGCTCGCTCTGCCAGTAACCAAATCATAAAGTTTGCAGACGACATCACAGTCGTGGGTCTAATCAAGAACAATGACGAGCTGGCATATGGAACACCTGGTGGGTTGGTGCACCAAAAACAACCTGGACCTGAATGTCAAAAAGACAAAAGAGGTCATTATTGGCCAAAACCACCACTTATCAAAGGCGAAAAAAATCATTGCCGACCCCACACACCCAAACCATGGACTTTTCTCCCTTCTGCCCTCATGAAGACGCTATCGGGGCCTCAGGTGCAGAACATCCAGGTTCTGCAACAGCTTCTTCCCCACTGCCATAAGATTTTTAAACTCGCAATAAATTCGTGCTGTACCCCCCCCCCCCTTAGTGCTCAATGTTTACACCTGCTGAAACAACTGAAATATTATTAACTTTTTATCTTTGTTTTTATGCAGAGTCAGTGGCAATGAAATTTCGTTCCACTTTTGTAACTACAAGGTGAAATGACAATAAAGCCTCTTGAATCTTGAATATGCAGTAAATGGTTGTCATGGTTACAGTGACAGTGGCTGTCATTTTCACTCCGATATATACATATATATATATATATATACCTTCTGATGATGATGTCATATTTTCCCCTTCCTGTCATTGGTTGAATATTTTGTGGGTTTCTGGTCGTTGTCTTGGTGTTGAAGGTAGACATGGGGACTCGAGTCTGAGACTCAGACTTAAGTCGCACAAACAAAGACTTACGACTTGACTTTAAACTGCCCTCAAAGACTTGGGACTTGACTTGGACTTGGGTGTTATGACTCATGAGTTCATTGTCATGGAGTTATTAATTTTATTCTTTAATTAGTTTCAGTTTTGCCACTGCATTGCACAGCATGATGGGAAAATCGCAGGCAGAAATAGTTTCCCTTTGTTGATATTTGCACAAAGGTATTTAATGCATACATGCTGCCACAGGGTTTCATATCAACAGTTACCATGGCAGCGGCAGGTTCAAGTGGAGCTGTTATAATTGCATTTGTATTTAAAACCTTAACACAGACGTGCAGTGAGTGGACAGTGACCTGCAAAGAGTGTGGTATTAAAATAAATGACGCTGGCTCAACAATGTCAAACTTCCTCAGGCTCCTCAGAACGAACAAGGATGATAGTGAGTGAGTCACTGTGAGAGGGAAACTTGGCTTGTATGGGCAGTAGGGTGACCACTGGCATGAAAGAGGAAAGGAGGACACTTGTGTCCAAAAAAAGAGGACAGAAGCCCTAAAGTTAGGACAGACGGGCCCGGGGGGGGGGCAACATCAGCCAACATTAACTTCCTGACTCATTGACTGCCAGCTATGTTCAGAATACTTTTCAATTATTATTTTCATTATTTTAATGTTTTAGAGCTCGGATCAAAACGTTCATGGTAAAGCTGCATACCTTTGAAAGCTTAGACCCTCAGGAATCGATTTATTCCAAGCAAAAGTGAAAATGTTATAAATCACTTGTTTTTGAAAATCCTAATTAACATTAATATTATCTTCTGTTGTGTAGTTTTGTTGTAAAGTCCTTCTCTATAAGACAGTCTGTGGCACCATCATCAGGCAGGGAAGGGAATAACCTTTTCATAGATATTCAACATGAATGGAACTTCTGTTTGGAAGGAGCTTAAAATCATCATTCATGGAAATTAATTCAAATGTTTATCTACATGTTTGCAGAATTCAGCAAGGTAAAGAAAGATTTATTTATTTATGTTATTTTCCTCAGTTGCCCATATTCATTTCTCATTTTCCTCAATTTTTCTATTTTCTGGGAAAAGACCAGACCACATACACAAATAAGTTTGTATATGTATCCTGTGGTATTAAGTTCAAAATACATTGATTGAGTCTAAACAAAACTTTGGGGATGTTTCTTCACATTGCACTATACATTGTTCTGATCAATTTTAATGGTGTAGTGTGTGATAATAGAGTATATAGTACAGTGGCCTACATGCTTTTACTATACCTACTTAATAGAAAACAATACAGCAATGCAGTGTTATCTTAAATAGCGTCTAATGTGAAAACATTCATTTCAGTCATTTGAGACTTGAGACTTGACTTGGACTTGAAAAAGTGACTTGTGAACATCTCTGGTTGAAGGTGCAGATGAACACGGCTGGATTCTAACTTTAGTCGTCGGCTGCCTGGTGGTCTGTTTGATGAGCAGGATGTGTGTGTGTGTGTGTGTGTGTGTGGTGGGGGGGGGGTCAGGGGGTGGTGGACATGCTAAACATAGCCCAGATGGTCTGGCAGTAAAAACAAACAAGGTTTTCTTTCACCCGCTCCTTTCACTGGGAGAGTTATGGGTCTTAGAGGTGGTGGGGGGGTCCTGAGCCCAGCGACAGGTGTGAAGCTCGCCAAGCTCCCGCTGTCACCTGATTGGGGCTCAGGCAGCGCCAGGGCCGGGGTCATTGTCGGCACTCGTACGATTAGCTGCGGAATTAGCGCTCGCTGGAGCTGACAGCGCGATCCCAGTATCAGTGATCCGCTTGATCTGAAGCCCAGTCCAGATGAGGTTTCCCTGCAGCCGTGGGATCAGGTTGATGGCGCTATGGCAACCGTCTCCAGGGACAAGGGGGGGTGGGGCTAAAGACCAGGAGACAACGCTAATTTAGCCCCGATGGCGGTGGAGGATTTGAGACCAAGCTACGATTTTAATGAAGGATTAAAGAAACGGGATGAGTTATTAATGTTGAAGGACAGAGGAGGAGGAGGAGCAAGGGGAGCCAAGAGGAGGAGGAACCAAGAGGAGGAGGAACCACATCAGACCTTTTAGACCAAGCTTTTAATGAAGGATTGAATTTTAATGAAGGATTAAAGAGATGTGTTGAGTTATTAATGTTGAAGGACAAAGGACGAGGAGGAGGAGGAGGAGGAAGAGGAGAGGGAAGAAGGAACGAGGAGGAGTAGACAAGGAGGGACAAGAGAGGAGGAATGAAAGTAGAGAAGTGGATGGGAAGGATTGAGGAGGGACAGAGGAGAAGGAAAAGATGAGGAGGAATGGACAAGAAGTGAAAGAGGAGGAATAAGGGGTGATGGACAAGGAGGAACAAAGGAGCAGGGACAGATGAGGAAGGATGTGGGGAAAAAGAGGAGGAACGAAAGATGAGGAGGAAAAGAAGAGGAACAGAAGAGGAGGAGTAACAGGAGTGGAGGTGTGACAGTTAAACTTCTGTTTTGTTTTAAATCAATTACAGATTAGAATGACGCAGTTTGATCTTTTAAAATTTAAATAAACTAGAAAAACACTCAGAGAGCGCAGACTCGGCCAAGGCAGATCAGCCCCTTTCTGAAAGACACGTGTCCCCCCCACCCCCCCACCTAACCCTAACCTCCCCACTGATCACCACCAAACTTTTATCACTTGTATAAGTATCAATATTTCCTGAAAATTTCAGCCAAATCTGTCCGTAAACTTTTGAATTATGTTACAAACAAACAAACAAACAAAAACCTGTCCATGCATCTATTCTTTGGGACTTTTATTTTCTAAACTCCTCCCTCCTCTGACACATCACAGATGTTAGGTTTATTTCTTCCATATTTGACTAAAGTCTGAATCTCATTTCACCCCTAACTCCTACACCTTCAAACAAATCTATAAGGGGTAGGGCTTTAAAATCAACCCCTATGAATTGGGACACCCCTTCAACACTCACCTATGTCATCAGTTCGCTCCTCCAGTTGTTATGTAACCAAAAACCACAGCTTTAATCAGTAGTAAACTAACTAACATGTCTGCTGCTGTAGTTGTGGCGTTCTCTTGGCCTACAACCATATTTGTTCTAATATCTGCGTCCAATCAGAGAAGTGCTATCCATCAACCCGTTACTCCACATTTACATAAATAGTGATTTTTTTTCATGTGCATTTTATGGAAAAAAGGACCATTACACATTGCGACAATGTGCAACTTTAGACAATACAACAGTTATTACAATTTAAAAACAGTCAATTATGGTGAGAATACTACACTTGTGTACTTCTTTCGAAGATACTGCCTACCCCTCTGCCTTAACTTGAATTGAGACACCCCTAACCCTACATGTGGATGCACAAAACAGAGGTGAAGGGTAAGGGGGGAAATGAGATTCAGCCTAAATCAGGAGTTCTTAACCTTTATTGTACAAAGTGGCCAGGCCCAGGGCCAGGCCAGACCAGACCCAGACCCAGACCCAGACCAGACCCAGGGCCAGACCCAGGCCCGGGCCCAGGCCCAGGCCCAGACCCAGACCCAGAGCCAGACCCAGACCTGGGCCAGGGCCAGGGTCAGGGCCCATAAAATATTTACACTGTATAGGTTTAATTGACGTCACTTGTATTCAATAATAAACCAAATCATCCTTGACAAATAAAATGTCATGATACAATGGGATCATCACAGACTTTTATTAGACGTGTGTGTAAACCTGCACACATATCCAGTCACTGAACAGGATGATCATTCCTGACAAGGATGAAGACAGGCTCAAGTCAGGCTAATACTAAATAAAACATAATAATATGGGTCTGATTTTCCGGGGATTTCTGGTTTTGGACATCATCGGCTGGATTAATACTCCGAAGCCACATGCCCCCGCATACTTGCATGCATCTCCCAAAAAATGTGACCCACCACAGTGATGTGGAGAAAACCAGACAAGAGGCCTCTGATTGGTGGAAGTGGAAGAATCTGTGAGACAACGTTGTTCAACAATGAAAGGGCCTGATGTCGAAAAAGAGCAGGGATCCTGGTGGAAAATCCTAACGAGAGTTTGTGAAAGTTCTGGCAGTGAATAGCGCATTCCATGTACTCCCCGCACTGGGAAGCGGCGAAGTCTGGGTGGACGGTGCTGGTAAGCTGGAGCCATGAGCCACCTTCACCCACTGGCTGACCCAGAGCGCACCTCTGCGAAGGACATTAAAGAAAAAAATGGAGGAAAAAAAACATCCCCCCTTTGGTTTGGTGATAGATCACACCCTGATAAATAAATAAATAAATAAATAAATAAATATATATATATATATATATATATATATATATATATATATATATATATATATATATATGATCACCTCACGGCACATCTGTTTACGAAGCTCTATCTTATAGAGTCAGGATTTTACAGACACACAATTTTTCAGTTTTAAAAACTAGCGTAGAGGAAGACAGTCTTCTTCTCTGTCTACTCTACTGTATCATTAGCGCCACCATGAGGTGGATCTGACCATATGTTTGGTGTCTTCAGTTGACAGTCTACGCTGTCCCACTGCTTTGAAGACCATACGAGCCAAACTAAAGGTTTTCTGAGGCCCTCGAAAGTAGTTCTGGCGGCCCAAGTTTTGGGCCATGGCCCAGTGGTTAATAATCACTGGCTTGTATTTTTTGCCGAACCCCCTCCTCCTCCTCCCCCCCTCCTCCTCTGTTCCAGGCTTTTATTTTAGACCTGGTTCAGCAGGTTTACAGTTCAATAAATCCATGTAATAAAAGTCTGCTAGTCACACACACACACACACACACACAAACACACTCACATCTAACACACACACATCACATAACACACTCACATCACACACACATACTCACATCACACTCACCTCACACACACACGTACGTATGCATGGTCGTAGCGGGGACGTCCCCTGTCGGTATCCTGGAGCACATCGGTTACAGCGAAGGCCGGCGACACCATCCCGACACAGACACTGACCTGAGGTCTGGTTACACCAGCGACCGACGGCGCCCAGAGGATGACACTGGCACGCTGCTGAAAGAAGATGGCATTAGAAAACACACCTGTCTGAAAACACACCTTTCTGAAAACACACCTGTTCTGAAAACACACCTGCCTAAAAAAACACCTGCCTAAAAACACACCTGTTCTGAAAACTAAGGCTGGCCTTCGACCAAGGATTTTGTTGGTCAACCAGTGGTAAATATTGCAAAAGGTCAAAGGTCAAGGTCGTGTTTAGCAGAAAGGTCAAAATCACATTATTGCCTCTAATTCAAGAATGGGTTGCCATAGAAACTTGAGATTGGCACAAAATAGGGGCGAGATTAGGCATTCTCTGAATACTAGTTATCGTATTGTCGGTTCTGTTCCATGCTGTGTAATCACCTGCCCATGTACTGTCATTCCTATTGTTTTTTAAAGGTGTGTACTATGTATGTGGACTGCTGTGATGTAACGAGTGGATGTAACCTTACCTTTGAAAATGATTTTTAATTTTCCCTGACATTCCCTGAATACTTGATATTTATTGCATTCAAACATCAGGTTTCCATGAGATAGCTAGCCGAGCACTTACATGTTTGAGGTGGCAAAGCATGTTCGTTGTGGATGAATCAAAGGCGAATGTTGTTTTTTATAAAGTCTGCAGTAACCCTCTTTGGGTTACCTTTGTTCTTTTCAAAATGATCCCATATTTTAGAGCTCCTTCCAAACATAAGTCGATGCGTCCGTCCGTGTTAAAAAATCAGCAACAGGAAATTTGTTTTATGACTTCCTTTATCATGCCCGTCAAATTAAAAGGCCTCCCTTTTCCTGTGACCAATAGACCAATGGAATTTTGGTTGGCAAATTATATTTTGGTGGGTCAATGATGAGTCGATTATTTGCCAGCAGCTCAACTGAAAACACACCTGTTCTGAAAACTGAAACCAAGGACTGTCCCCGACCAAGGATGTTATTGGTTGACCAGTGGTCATCACCCCCCCCCACACACACACACATTGTTGGTCACTGGTTCAATTGCATCACTGTTGGTCACTGGTTCAGTTGCATCGCTGTTGGTCACTGGTCCAGTTGCATTGCCGTCTAATGGTTACTGCCTGGGTTCTATTGTTTAGATGTGAATTTACTGGGACCGTGAGCGCTCCAAGCCGTGACAGAAGACAGACGGTACAAGGAAGCTGCTCTGCACTCCACTTTAAACAAACCCTTACACTCAGTCCAAACAAACGCAGGATGAGCAACGGTCCACCCAATGACTGCGCAGTGAAGGATGGCGTCCATAAATCCAACCACAGCTGACAGCGTGTGTTGGACAGTGTCAAAGGGAGCGTTTGTTACTGTTACTGCTGCGGAACACGCTACAGAACACGCTACAAAATCTGGTCAAACCCATGGATGGTGTTCCCTGGGAGACTGTGGCTGAGTATGTGTCGTCCAATGACTGAAGGTCCAGTGGTTCACGTCCCAGCTCTGACTGTCCACATGGCGAAGCGTCCTTGGACAAAGACCCTGAACCCTGACTTAGTTTCCCAGTAGGACTGACAGAGCCTTAGAAACCTACTGGTGTATGAGTCTGTGTGAATGGATGAAAGTGAGGCTAATGCAGAAACTCAGGCTTGAGGGAAGTCCAGGAACGATGGATATATTTGGCCTGGACAGAGTGCGCTGTCACAGGCACTTAGGACATGGGAGGGGTCAGAAGTCAGGGGGCCACTGCTGTTACCTCCATGGGGGTTTGGATAAGCAACTCCTGTCACAGCACACGTTTGACCTAGACCTGGACCAAGTGGACTTTCGGCTAGTCTTTAAGTTGGTTTTTAAAGTGTTTTAGGGTGATAATTAAGTAGTTTTTAGGTGGTCTTTAAGTGGTTTGTTGGTGATTTTTAAGAGCTATTTAAGTGGTTTTTAGACCATTTTAGGTGGTTTTTAGATGGTTTTAAAGTGGTATTTAGGTGGGTTTTTTAGTGGTTTGAGGATGTTTTAGGTCTTTTTAGTGGTATTTAGCATTTTCTTTTTTAGATTTTAGGTGTTTTTAGTGGTATTTAGGTGGTTGTAGCTGTTTTTTATGTATTTTTGTGTATTTAATTAGTGGTTTCAAGTATTTTTTATTTTAGGTGGTTTTTAGGTGGTTTTAGTGGGGGGGGTTGTGTTTTTTAGTGGTATTTAGGATTTTTAAAGAGTTTTTTAGTGGTTTTAGGTAGTTTTTAAGTTGACTTAATGTACATTTGGCAGGACTTGCAGTGGTTGAGTGGTTTGCTGTGGTCTCAGGCATGTCTGTTCTGATCGTACTGGCAGTGATTTTTAGCTAATTTTTGTTGGTTTTTAGGGGGCTTTTAGATAGTTTTTAGTAGTTTTTATTCATTTTAGGCTGTTTTAGGTGGAATTTTTAGTGGTGTTTAGATGTTTTTTTTAGTGTTTACGTGTTTATTTAGTGGTATTTCGGTGGGGTTTTTTATCTAGTTTTTAGTGTTTTTTAGGTGGATTGTTCAAACTCACGTACGTTGGCAGGCCTTGCGGTGGTTCAGTGGTTTGCTGTGGTCTCGGGCGTATCCATTCTGACAGTACTGGCAGTGGCGTCCAGCCGTGTGGTGACGACACTTCTGGCAAACGCCACCGCTGCGTCGGCCCGACTGTTGGAACACCTCCATACTGAAGCGACACTTTGTGGAATGACCGTTACATTCACAGGCTGAGGACACAACACAGGGACACAGTAAGAACCACAACTAGACCTGGACCTGGACCTGGACCTGGACCTGGACCTGGACCTGGACCTGGACCTGGACCTGGACCTGGACCTGGACCTGGACCTGGACCTGACCTGGTCCTGGACCTGAAAATGGACCTGGACTAGGACCTAGACCTGGGTCTAGACCTGGACCAGGGCCTATACCTGGACCTGAAAATGGACCTGGACCTGAAAATTGACCTGCACCTGGGGTTGGACCTATCCTGGGTCTGGGTCTAGGCCTAGACTTGGGCCTTGACCTGGGCCTGGGTCTGTGTCTAGACCTGGATCTGAGCCTGGACCCAAACCCAGAGCAGTCTGGGGTCAGTTTATAAGGGACACTTTTCTAGTGGATCTAAAGCAGACCCATATGGATCCACTGGATCTAGATGTGGATCTGTGGGTTCTACACGTCGACCTACAGTTTCTATATGTAGCTCCACAAGGTTCTACATGTGGATGCACAAGTGGTGAACCGATAGCTGGTTCTTGACTCACCGACACAGGGGTTGGGGTTTATGGGCGTGGCCCGGTGCCACGGTCGGTCCAAGTAGAACTCCTCACATACGTCACAGTCTGGTCCTGCCGTATGATGCTCGCACACACACACTGCCTGGCCCGCGTCGTCACGGCGACACTTTGAGGCGTGTCCATTACATTTACATCGGCCTCCGACCTGCAGGTCCGACAGCGCCAGAGGAACCAGACTGGGTCCAGTAAACATGAACATTGGCATTAGTTGGAGATTATTGTTCCTCCTCTTCCTCAGTTCCCGGCCTTTACTGGTCCAGCTCTGCCCCTCGACTGTCCACGGCAGCCGTCGGGTGTTGTCTTTGTGCCCTCGGCCTCTGCCTTTACCACCTTTTTTTGCAGAAGTCCGTAAATCTGCACTGAAACTGTCCCCCTGGTCTTTGTTGGTCACGTTGTGTCTGTTATTGTCGTGTCCATCCTTGTGACCTTTCCTTCCATGTTTGTCCGTTTTCTCTCTACTGTTTCGTGTTTGACTCCCTCTGGAGTCATGATCCGCTACATTACCAGTGTTGGTCGCATCTACCTGGTCTCCATTGGGGCCTTGGGAACCAGGTTTCCACCTCAAAACCCCAGATCCTCTGTTTTCGTCATTTTCATCTGGACCTCCTCGTGGACCTTCCATCTTTTCTAAGCTGCTGACTTTGGGGAGTTTTTTGGAGACCTGGTGGAAAACCACTCGTATATCAGTGGCGGTGACCCAGTCCTGGAGGGTAGGGCTGTAGTCAAAGTCCGGAGAAGAGGGTCGTCCATCCAGGGTGGAGAAGGCCAACACCGTACCCCCTCGTTGCTTCTGCAGAGGACGGGGGTCAGAGCAGAGGGGCTCAGTCTCTTGATGCCTTGTCTGGGCCACCGTTAGCGCTGGGAGGCCAAAGTGTCCGGGGCAGTCAGCGGAGTAGTGCTGCATGGGTCTCCAGCTCCGCCCAAAGTCCATGGACTTGAATATGGAGATGGAGACGGGATCTGATGGCTCCCCCTGGTGGCAGAACTGCAAACTGATGTAGGTCACTTCAAAGCGGCGCCCCAAGGCTAGTGTCAGGACCCGGTCTCCGGTGTCCAGGCTTTGGGTGGCGGTCCAGCAGGTCAGGTTGTGGGGGTTGTGCAGGTCAGTCAGAGTTGTTACGTTGTGGTCATGGTGGAGGCCCGAGTGTTGCGTGGCGTTGACCGGGAGCCCGTAGGCGGCGTTGATGAACTCTGACAAGCAGTGGCGAGGACGGCCATTCAGGTGGTAACAGGGGTCGTGGGGTGAGGTCCAACTCAGAGGGAGGTGGGGGAGGGATGAGCAGAGAAGGGAGGGAGAGAGGAAGAAAAGGAGGTGAAGGACAATGGGGAGGAGCTGGATGGGAGGGGGAGGGGACGAGGGCAGGACCATCATGTCATCCAGCCTGAGGACGAAGAAACACATGAGTGAGTTGAAGAACAGACAACACATGTCTGATGATGATGATGAAGAGGATGGTAAAATGTGCTGGTCTTGTAAATTGCTGCTTTATAATAATATTAATAAAAATAATAATATTGGATTAGATTTCTATAGCGCTTTTCAAGGCACCCAAAGCACTTTAGTTATTGATCCATTATTCATTCACTCTCACTCGCTCCCTCTGGTGGTGGTAAACTATATATGTTATATAACTTATATGTTACTGTTAAAGTTACACAGATAATTTTTGCACTGGTTCATTTTGCACTGATACGCTACTAATGATTATTGTACTTCCATATTATTTCCACTTTATAATATATATTGCATACAGCCAAATACCTCTGTATTTAATTGTTGTAGTTATATTTTATATGTCATGTTCTCGTTCTGATGCGACACAACCACTAATGCTTGTACTGCTGCAACAACTACATTTCCCAACTTAGGATGAAAAATGTACTTCTATCTATCTATCTATCTATCTATCTATCTATCTATCTATCTATCTATCTATCTATCTATCTATCTATCTATCTATCTATCTATCTATCTATCTATCTATCTATCTATCTAGCTATCTAGCTATCTATCTATCTATCTATCTATCTATCTATCTGTCTATCTGTCTGTCTGTCTGTATGTCTGTCTGTCTGTCTGTCTGTCTGTCTGTCTGTCTGTCTGTCTATCTATCTATCTGTCTGTCTATCTGTCTGTCTGTCTGTCTGTCTGTCTGTCTGTCTGTTTGTCTGTTTATCATTCATACCATTTTACTATATTTTAGTGTATTTTTACAGGAAAAAGTGAAAAATGTTTAAAATTGTTGTGAATTTACTTTAGACATTTCATGTTGTTCATACTTGTTCAGGTTTTTCACATTTTATTCTGACATTATAGTTTATAAATGTCAATATTTCCATTTTTCATGTCATTTTTTTAAACTAAAACACAAAATTTGAAGTTGTCAAATGTTTTTCACATCAAAGCCAGAAGAAAATATAGATTTATTATTTTTTGTAGGTTTTTCTGTTATTTGACTGTAGAGAATATTATGGTCTGTATGTGGAACCTGAACTAAAATCACTTCCACAGCCTGACTGTGGAATTATTCACCTTTGAAAATTCATTCCAGGGGCCGCATTAGAACCTTTGGCGGGCCACATTTGGCCCCCAAGCCGCATGTTTGACACCTCTGACTTAAAGGGTTAAACTACAACCGCTGAGTCAGAGAAGGAAAAAATGCAAAGCGACTGATTTATACGAGCACCTGCACCTTTATGAAAACCACATGTGATGGGGCCATGACCTCTGACCTCAGACAGGTTTACTCAGAAGTTCACATTCTTCCGGAACCTGGAGCCCAGACCACCTGAACGTCAGCGCTCCAAGAAATATGACATGAGGGGACACCATCCACCTCTACCTGTTCAGCAGAACCCCCAGCACATGCTCCACTAGACTGACCTTTGACCCCTGACCACCCGCAGCTGTTCTGCAGAACCAACAGCACACGCTCCACTAGACTCACCTTTGACCCCTGACCCCTATTCGATGGACAGAGTAACTTAATTTATGTTCAGTAAATCATAGATTTTACTTTACAAGTCACTTTTTCTTCAGTTTTCTCTGTTTTTGATTTAATATTAAAGTAAAATACCAAGGTTTCACAAAAAAAGTAAAAGCAAAACACAACAGAAAAAATTACAATTAAACAATTAATGATGATAAATTACTTCAGAAAGTGTTACAAACACACACACAAAAATATATATATATATATATATATATATATATATATATATATACTCGTACTCGTCATCTGAACCCGCTTTATCCTCACTAGGGTCACAGGGGTCACTGGGGTTCTAATCCAGCTACAATGGGCAAAGGTGGGGTACAGCCTGTATGAGTCTCCAGTTCATCTCAGGGCTGAACATATATAGACAAACAATCACTCTCACATTCACACCTATGGACAATTTAGATTAACCAGTTAACCTATCAGTGCATGTGTTTGGATGGTGGGAGGAAACTGGAGTACCTGGAGAAAACCCACACAGACACGGGGAGAACATGCAAACTCCACACAGAAAGATTTGGTGTGGGATTCGAACCAGGGTCATGTGCTAACTACTGCACCACCACCTATAAATACATATATATATATATATATATATATTTACACTGTATATACATGAGAAAAAAACCATCCAGTGACGTAAATGTTCTGCACTTGTATATTACTTTTCCACCTTCGTGGTGCTCAAAGCTCTTTACATTAGCCTCATATTCACCCATTCACACACAGTAGGTTTCTAAGGTTCTTTCAGTCCTACTGGGAGACTAAGTCAGGGTTCAGTGTCTTGCCCAAGTCTACCGACCTACCGATCTTCGACCCACTCTACCAACTGAGCCACAGCCGCCCCATGTAAGGGTTTAATCCTGTCATCTTCTACAACATTGATTCATCAGTAAAACAAATGGAGTTGACTCAATGACAGTGAATGAAAACACTGGGTTCTTAATTATTAGTTCAGAAAATTTACAAAAATAAACACATACTTTACAAAAAAGGTAAATAAATGAATAAATAAAATTGTAAGTTAGTCTCAGTTTTAGTTTGACAATTTTCTAAATCAGTTGTTTTTGACAGACAGACCACCACACTGACCACCACACTGACCACCACACAGACCACCACACTGACCACCACACTGACCACCGCACAGACCACCACACAGACCACCACACTGACCACCGCACAGACCACCACACTGACCACCGCAAAGACCACCACACTGACCACCGCACAGACCACCACACAGACCACCATACTGACCACCACACTGACCACCACACAGACCACCACACAGACCACCACACTGACCACCACACAGACTACCACACTGACCACCAGACCGACAACCACACAGACCACCAGACCAACCACCAGACCGGCCACCAGACTGACCACCAGACCGACCACCAGACTGATCACCACACTGACCACCACACCAACCACCACACAGACCACCACACTGACACTGACCACCACACAGACCACCACAATGACCACCACACTGACCACCACACAGACCGCCACACTGACCACCAGACAGACAACCACACAGACCAACCACCAGACCGGCCACCAGACTGACCACCACACTGACACTGACCACCACAATGACCACCACACTGACCACCACACAGAACACCACAATGACCACCACACTGACCACCAGACCGACAACCACACAGACCAACCACCAGACCAGCCACCAGACTGACCACCAGACCAACCACCAGACCAACCACCAGACCAACCACCAGACCAACCACCAGACTGGCCACCAGACTGACCACCACACTGACCACCACATTGATCACCACACTGACCACCTGACTGGCCACCAGACCGACCACCACACTGACCACCAAATTGATCACCATACTGCCCACCACAATGACCACCTGACTGACCATCAGAATGACCACCTGACTGACCACAGTAAACCCTGGGTTTAGTGATTTGTGTGTGAAAGTGTTGACTTGGAAACAGACTTTCATTTGTCCTTTGGGGTCTGAGCCCCCACAAGTGTTGGATAAACCAACTGTGTGTGTGTGTGTGTGTGTGTGTGTGTGTGTGTGTGTGTGTGTGTGTGTGTGTGTGTGTGTGTGTGTGTGTGTGTGTGTGTGTCTTTTTGTACAAATAGATTTATTTTTTTGGCAGAATCTCATTCCATCATACGGCGCCGTCCAAAAGCCCAGGGGTTTTTTTCAATAGTAACAGTAGATTATGGGCTGTATTTGTTTCTAGACTGTGTGACTATATATATATAATAATGTAGAATATTCTGATATCAGACTATTATGTGACTGTTCTGTGTCACAGCATACCTTTTTGAGTTATCTTGCTGACAAACAAACACACAGTAAAATATAACCTCCTTCACAGAGGTAATAGAAATAATAATAACTAGACTTCCATCCATTTTCTGAAGGAAATGTAACCTGTGTGTTTGTCTCTTGTCGGATCGATGGAGTTGTAGCTGGAGTGAAAGGAAGAAATATCTGCTGTTCACTTCATATGTGGAATCTATTTGTCAGTGTTTGTGGACTGAGTCAGTTCTAATAAAGCTCCTCCCATTTTCTGTGAGTAAGGGACTTTCCCCGTTGCCATTGAAACCGGCCTGTAGTTACACACACAGACACACAGAGCTGACTGAAGTAAAGCCTGTCTGAATGTTAAACCATGCCTCTGAACTCCTGCGATTTTTGGTAAAACTGAAAATAATTGTTAAAAGAATGGTGATCATGAGTGACAGGAGGTTCTGAGGGACAAGTAGATATATTTAATTTTCCTGTACTGTGAAAAATAAGTGAGATTTAGCAGTTTTAAAACCACTGAACTCACCAAAATGAAGCAGATCTGTTAGTCTGACAGACACGTTAAAGCCCCGCCCACAGTGTTTGTCAATCATGTTAAAGCTCCTCCCACAGTCTTAATTGAACAATCCCAAATCACACCCACTGACTGCTACCTCTGACAAATTTGGCAAGTAGCAACTGGGTCAGGGGGCAGGTCTCATGGATATTCAACATGGGGACAACAATAGCTTTTAGTCCGGTACCTCAGGCACCACTGGACAGTTTCTGGTCATCTCAGGACATTTCATCCAGAAGCAGACAGCAGGGCCTAAAGTCTGCGACCGACGGATACATACACAACATATTTTTCAACAAAAGAGAAAAAACAACAGTCATTGAGGTGAGAGACTTTAGGTCGCAGAGGAAAAGTGATGAGATGATATCCTGTTAGCATTGTTCCTGCACTGCTAGGTAAGTGTTTTAATTAACTACAGAATCATGACACGATTCTGCCATGTAATGTACTGCTCAGGTGTTAAAAGTCAACAAATTCTCAGTGTTAAGGCGACTGTTTTGAGTTGTCAGCAGTTAGCTGTACTCGGTTGTTTGACAGCTTTAGCTTTAGCCTAGCTTGTGTTGTTCCACTTAGTTTGAACACAACCACGGTCAAAAATCTGTTAGCCTCCGTTCTCACAGACATTTATTGTTACTGTAAAATGCAGAAAGTGAAACGGCTACTTGTCAATAAAAGACCCTGTAGTGATGAGTAAACTTTGTGTTAGCTGTTGCGTAGCCTACAGGCTTGTCGTTTTAGCCACAGTGGGTGAATGGTTATATTAGTGAATATTCCTTATTTGTAACTTGATCACCCCAGGTGAGTGTCTGGGGTTCGGTCGGGATAGCATCTATAGCTAGTTTGACTGCTCCTGATGTAAAAGTTGTCCGAGGCTGCGTGAAAGGGGGCGTGGCTTGGGATCGGTCAATTGTC
>CM035800.1:1632363-1689863 GCA_020466265.1 Siphamia tubifer | reverse complement strand
TTCAACTGTAATAAAGTCAAAAGTACATTAAATGAATGAAATAAGACGTATTTAAGTAGGACACATAATAAAAGTTTCAAAGTATCTAAAATAAATCCTTTAAAAGTGAGTTAGTGTGTAGATGATGTTAGATATGGACAGAAATGAAAAACAGTCACAATTAAGATAAAACATAAGTTGTAAATATTAGATAAGTAAAACACATAATTTTAAGTGATTAAGTCAAAATTCTGTGAAATAAAAAGTCAAAATTGAGATAAAAAGTAATTATTATGAGATTTAAAAAAAAATCAATATTATGAGAACGAAAGTCAGAACTAGGAAATCAAATCATAAATATGAGATAAGAAAACGTACAGATATTTGTATAAATGTAAAGAGTATAAAGTACAGATATTTGTATAAATGTAAAGAGTATAAAGTACAGATATTTGTATAAATGTAAAGAGTATAAAGTACAGATATTTGTATAAATGTAAAGAGTATAAAGTACAGATATTTGTATAAATGTAAAGAGTATAAAGTACAGATATTTGTATAAATGTAAAGAGTATAAAGTACAGATATTTATGAACAAATCAAAAGTTTCCAGTAAATACTCCAGTAAAGTACATACAGAAAGTACAGTGATAAAGTATTTTTACACAGTTTTTTCCACTTCTTATGGTTCAGGCATATGAATTAAAAATGTACACAAGTTTTTTTTTCTCATGGTGAAATATTTGTGTCCAACAATAAAATAAAACCAATGGTTTAAAAGTCACTTAATATGACTTTTTACAGTTTGTGTTTAATTTGTGTCTAAGTCTAAATGCAGCGACGACGCAAACGTTTGACAATATACGGCAAACAGTTTGACACTGACGCAACGCAACACACAGCCTGCTCAAATACTTACAGACGTATATATATATATATATATATATATATATATATATGTGTGTGTGTGTGTGTGTGTGTGTGTGATGAATATAATTAAATAAATGGACAGAATTAATATACAATATATATTGTTTTGTAAATATGATGATGTTTTTAATGTGATATTGAATGTTTTCATCTGATCTAAAACACTGGGACACCAAAACAAACTACAAATAAAAGAATAAATGTCACACACACACTTGACTCTGATTAAATATTACAATAATAATAATAATAATAATGATAATAATAATAATAATAATAATAATAATAATAATAATAATAATAATAAATAATTATCATTATTGTTATTAATTGAATTAATTTTTATTTATAGATCCCAAATTACAACAACATTATCTCACAGAATTTGGAGAAAACAATCAATCACAGAAATAGATGAAGTCCCAAACATTGTTGTTGTTGTTGTTGTTGTTGTTGTTGTTGTTGTTGTTGTTGTTGTTGTTACCTCCACCAAGGAGGTTATGTTTTTGCCACTGTTTATCTGTTTGTCTGTTTGTTTGTCTGTGTTCAAGATAACTCGAAAAGTTCTGGACGAATTTTGATGAAATTTTCAGGATATGTTGGAAATGTGAACAGGAAGAATTGATTTCATTTTGGGGGTGATCGGGGTGGGGTGGGGGGTCTACCTTGGCGGAGGTCTGCACTCTCAGAGTGCTTTTGTAGTTATTATTATTATTATTGTTGTTATTATTATTATTATTATTATTATTATTATTATTATTATTATTATTATTATTATTATTATTATTATTATTATTATTATTATTATTATTATTATTATTATTATTATCGATTTAAGCAAATTTTAGGTGAATCCTAGTTTTTGTTTCAGCTTCAGACATAATAAATAAATAAATGAATAAATAAATAAAGTTTTTTAACAGGTAAATCAATACATTCAGACTAAATTAACAGAATAAATGTAATCTTAATATAATTATATTTTCTCTTATATGCCATTTTGTTTCTAATTGTGAATATTCCATTGGTTTGTTTTTTAATGTTTTATTACCAGTTTGTTCTAGTTAAGAGAGAGAGAGAGAGAGAGAGAGTGTGTGTGTGTGTGTGTGTGTGTGTGTGTATTCATATGTACATTTGTGTATATTCCTTTGTATATTTGTGTGTCTCTGTGTGTGTATATTCATATGTGTATATTTCTGTATATTTGTGTATATTCATGTGTATATTTGTGAATATTTGTGATTATCTGTGTGTATATTTTAGTGTATATATTTGTACATTTTTCTGTGTGTATTTGTGTATATATTTATGTATATTTTCTGTGCATATTTATGTGTGTATTTGTGTATATGTTTGTGTATATATTTATGTGTGTATTTGTGTATATATTTGTGTATATATTTATGTGTGTATTTGTGTATATTTGTGTATATATTTATATATAGTTGTGATTGACTGGTGTGCAGTTGAAATGTATATAAAATTGAAGGTCAAATCAAAAAAGGTGGGACTTTGGATCCGTTTTTATGTACAAATTCCACCGATAAAAAGATCAAAGTTTGACCAAAGACAGAAACTCACCGCGAGCTCGTGCGAAGTGACCGCGTGCGCGTGTGAACTCACCATGTGCGGAGCCTCCTTCACCTTCACCTCCTGTTCACACTCTGTACAATCCTTCACCTTCTTCTCCCTTTTTCTTCTCCTTTTCTTTTTCTCCTTTTCTCCTCTTCCTTTTCTTGCTCTCCTCCTTTTTTTCCTCCTCCTCCTTTTTCTTGCTCTTCTTTTATTCTCTTCCTTTTTCTTCCTCTCTTCCTATTTTTCCTCCTTTTTCTTGCTCTTCTTCTTCTTCTTCTCCTCCTCCTTTTTGTCCTTCTCCTTTTTCTCCTCCTCCTTCTCCTCCTCCTTTTTCTTGCTCTCCTTCGGGTCCTCGCGCACCAACTGTCCGCTCATCCACAGAGCAGAGCGCGAGGCCACTGGCGCGAGGCGGCCGTGGCACCGGGGAGGGAGGGGTGATGAGAGGGAGGAGGAGGGGGGAGGCGCTCCGTACAGTCCAGAACCGAACCGGACCAGAGAGGACGAGCCGTGCCAAAGTAAGAACAGAATTATTAATATTATCAGTTTTTATTTTGTTATCAACTTTTATTTTGTTATCAGCTTTTATTTTGTTATCAACTTTTATTTTGTTATCAGCTTTTATTTTGTTATCAGCTTTTATTTTGTTACCAACTTTTATTTCATTATTACCAGCTTGTATTTTTTATTATCAGCTTTTTAAATTATTTTTTTAAAGCTTTTTTAACTCTTATTTTTAACTGTCTGTCCCATAATTGTATAATTTGCTGTTAACAGAATTATAACGTTTTATTTCATTATTGTGACTTTTTTATTCCATTACTATTACGACTTTTAATCTCATCAGTGTGATTTTGTTATCATTTCGATTTTCATTATTATTATTTAATGATTATTATGATGTTTGTCTTGTAATTTAGATTTTCATTTCATGATTTTTTTTTTTACTTTTAATTCATAATTATTACTTTTTAATGTAATAATTGTACTTTTTTAATGTCTTCTCTTATTTCGGTTTTTATTTTAGAATTGCAACTTTTTACCTCCCTGTTAATTTATTTTACAAGTATAATTTGTTAATCTCATAATTCAGATTTTTTGTTTAATAATTCAGATATTTTAAATCTAATAATTTTGTCTGTTTAATCTCATAATTCAGATTTTTTTAATATCACAATTCTGACATTTTTAATGTGATAATACTTTACTTTGATAACTGAGATTATTTAATCTCATAATTCTGGCGTTTCTTATCTCATAGTTCAGGGTTTTTTTTATCTAATAATTAAGGTTTTCAATGTGATAATTCTGGTTTTAATATCATAATTGAAAGGTTGTTAAATGTCACTGTACATTTTTAACCTCATAATTCTGATATTTTAAAAATCGCGTAATTCTTACTTTTTTAAAAGGATAATTCACACTTTTTTGATTCCTTTAATTTAATTAATGAATAGAATAACTGAAGCTGTAAAACTCAACAAAAACAATCATTATTTCTGAAGATAACATTAAATTAAATTAAATAAAGTTTTTGTCTATGAACATGTGTCAATAAATGAACTAATGTTTGTCTTTGAATTAAACATGAAAACTGAATGTGTGAAGAAAAAACCCCAACACAGAATAGGAACTAAATAAAGTCAAATATTACTTATACATATTTATTTATTTATTTATTTTTGGTTCGTCAGGGTCCTGTGGTCTATGAGTCTTTCTCATGGCGTGAAAACCAAATGACTGAAACAGGAACTTTACTTCATTCAAAGGGGTGAATGTGTGGTCCGTCAGTCCAGTGATAGAGATCAGCAGAGGACAGGTGCATTCTGGGAGCTTTTTTTTTTTTTTTACCTCTAATTGGGGACAATAAAAACAGGGTCAGGCATTACTGCCTGTGTCACATGTGTGAGGGACGGCGTGCGTCAGGGTTCGGTTCTCTCTCCAGTCGATGTCAGGTCAATCTGAGTGTCCCCTAACCCCCCTACACACACACACACACACACACACACACACACACACACACACACACCTTTTTTTTTTATTCTGACTACGACCTCAGGTCAGTCGAGACAACCCGCTGAATGTAAGTATATAATAAGTGCAGGAAAAGAAGTTAACCAGGATTCCTTCAGTAGCAGTGAGTGAAGAAGGCAGAGAAAGTGAGGACTGGGCTTACGCTGACTGAGGTGGGATCCTGGTCCATGAGTAAATGAACTGCTGAAAAGCACCTGTTTTGAAAAAGGAAATGGCTTTGTTCCTCATTTAACCATTGTCAGACTCTGGGACAGTACACAGTAAATTTTGCAGTGTTAAATCAACACTTAGAGAGTTAATTTGGAGACAATGGGACCAAATACACTCTAGAAGGAGTTAAATAAACTCTCTAAGTGTTGATTTAACACTGCAAAATTTACTGTGTAGAAGATGGAAGACAGCTCTTTATATTTTCCACTTCCTGATTTGAAAACAGAAATTAAATGGTCACTATAGACACAGAGCCATGACATCCATATATATATATATATATATATATATATATATATATATATATATATATATATATATATATATATATATATATATATATATATATATATATATATATATATATATATATATGTATATATAGTTCCATCAGGTCTAGGACTGAATGTGGTACCAGGTGGACCTCACTCAAGTCCACCAGGTCTTGGACGAAAGGGAGACCAGGTGGACCTCAGATGGAACCAAACAGATGTGAAGGGTCTGGATCGCAGACGAGGAACGTTTCCCATAAAAGTGATTGATGACTCCCCCAGAGGAAAGCCCCCCCTCCTATAGGAAAGTTTCCTGCCCCACAGGAAAGTTTCTCCAGGTACATGAGCAGGAGTTGAGACTAGAGCATTAAATGGGAGGGGGGTAAAGCAGCAGACACATTCAGGCATTACGTCAGATCATGTGATCTATTACAGTAGTTTTGGGGGGAGGAGAGAGGGGTCTGGGGGGGAGAGAAAGGGAGGGAGGGGCCAGAAAGATGGGGGGGCCTGACCAACATAACAATGAGCCAGATGGAATTCATTCAATTTAATATGAAGAACTGGGTCAACCAGGTCTATTGTGATCCAATATAGTCTATTGTGATCCAATATAGTCTAATGTGATCCAATATGGTCTAATGTGGTCCAATATAGTCTAATGTGATCCAATATGGTCTAATGTGATCCAATATGGTCTAATGTGATCCAATATAGTCTAATGTGGTCCAATATAGTCTAATGTGATCCAATATGGTCTAATGTGGTCCAATATAGTCTAATGTGATCCAATATGGTGTAATGTGGTCCAATATAGTCTAATGTGATCCAATATGGTCTAATGTGGTCCAATATAGTCTAATGTGGTCCAATATAGTCTAATGTGGTCCATTATAGTCTAATGTGGTCCATTATAGTCTAATGTGGTCCATTATAGTCCAATGTCGTCCATTATAGTCCAATGTGGTCCAATATAGTCTAATGTGGTCCAATATGGTCTAATGTGGTCCAATATGGTCTAATGTGGTCCAATATAGTCTAATGTGGTCCAATATAGTCTAATGTGGTCCAATATGGTCTAATGTGATCCAATATAGTCTAATGTGGTCCATTATAGTCTAATGTGGTCCAATATAGTCTAACGTGGTCCATTATAGTCTAATGTGGTCCATTATAGTCTAATGTGGTCCAATATGGTCTAATGTGGTCCAATATGGTCTAATGTGGTCCAATATGGTCTAATGTGGTCCAATATAGTCTAATGTGGTCCAATATAGTCTAATGTGGTCCATTATAGTCTAATGTGGTCCATTATAGTCCAATGTCGTCCATTATAGTCCAATGTGGTCCAATATAGTCTAATGTGGTCCAATATGGTCTAATGTGGTCCAATATGGTCTAATGTGGTCCAATATAGTCTAATGTGGTCCAATATAGTCTAATGTGGTCCAATATGGTCTAATGTGATCCAATATAGTCTAATGTGGTCCATTATAGTCTAATGTGGTCCAATATAGTCTAACGTGGTCCATTATAGTCTAATGTGGTCCATTATAGTCTAATGTGGTCCAATATGGTCTAATGTGGTCCAATATGGTCTAATGTGGTCCAATATGGTCTAATGTGGTCCAATATAGTCTAATGTGGTCCAATATAGTCTAATGTGGTCCATTATAGTCTAATGTGGTCCATTATAGTCTAATGAAATATCAAATATCAAATCAAATACAAACGTTACCACATGGTTTAAATGTTTAGTCTGTTCCATAAAACAACCAAAAGGCGGCGACATTCAACCAAACAATCAAACCATTGAAAAAGGTTTGTGAGGTACCAGCACCTCCTGGTGTTCACATACTGAGGTACCAGCACCTCCTGGTGTTTAAATACTGAAGTACCATAATTCAATTCAATTTTATTTATAAAGCCCTAAATCACAACAAAGTCGTCTCAGAGGGTTTTACAAAAACACAATCAACTACAGAAATACATGAAAAAGTCCCAGGCATCCCCTGTCCTTAGACCCTCCCCCTGTCCTTAGACCCTCCCCCTGTCCTTAGACCCTCCCCCTGTCCTTAGACCCTCCCCCTGTCCTTAGACCCTCCTTCTCGGCAAGAAAAAACTTCCAAACCCAGTGGGAAAAAGAAGAAATCTTGAGGAGAACCACATTGAAGGACAGATCCACTCCTATGGACGGACAGGCTATAGATGAACGTCCATATATAAATGCAGGAGGGGGGGCTCAGTATTTAAGCACCTCCTGGTGTTTAAATACTGAGACAATTATGAACTATGAACTGAACTAGTTGATTTTAAAAGACGTGAACTGAACTTTGAACTCGCTGGTACCTCAGTATTTTAACACCAGGAGGTGCTGGTACCTCAGTATTTTAACACCAGGAGGTGCTGGTACCTCAGTATGTGAACAGCAGGAGGTGCTGGTACCTCAGTTCGTGAACAGCAGGAGGTGCTGGTACCTCAGTTTGTGAACACCAGGAGGTGTTGGTACCTCAGTATGTGAACACCAGGAGGTGTTGGTACCTCAGTATTTAAACACCAGGAAGTGCTGGTACCTCAGTATTTAAACACCAGGAGGTGCTGGTACCTCAGTATTTAAACACCAGGAGGTGCTGGTACCTCAGTATTTAAACACCAGGAGGTGCTGGTACCTCAGTATTTAAACACCAGGAAGTGCTGGTACCTCAGTATTTAAACACCAGGAGGTGCTGGTACCTCAGTATTTAAACACCAGGAGGTGCTGGTACCTCAGTATTTAAACACCAGGAGGTGCTGGTACCTCAGTATTTTAACACCAGGAGGTACTAGTTCATAGTTCTTTTTGATATATTGATGTAAACTGTTATTTTTTAAATGATTGCCACAGCTTTTATAAAACCATCCACAGATATTATTTTAGCAGTTTTAAGATTGAAACTATGCATTTCATCTGAATATATTGTTTTTTTTACATTAACATTGAGGGGACAGCATTTTCATTTGTTGCTTTGACGTTGCTGTTTTCCATTTAGTCCATTTTAGTAACACTTGCAGTTTTCACCAGTATTTTCTGAAAACAAAGTAGCAAATACTTGCTACTTGAAAAGAATTTTTTAAAGATTATTGAAAGAAAAAACGGACAGTTATTAAATTTTTATTTCAAATTACATTTTAACTATAAAGTAATAATATACAGAAAAATACCTGACAAGTTCAACAGACAACAAACTTAAAACAACCATTAAACTTCTTATTTAACAATGTCTGCACTTTCGTTTTGGATGACTGCATCCCCTTAATTAAATTCATGAAAGCTAGACTTTCAACTTTACTCTACGGCTGCCGGGACTTTACTGTAGCACCAGGTTGTCCAGCTGTTGCTATGGAGATGACAACAGATTGGCTGTATGACGTTAGAGTACCTGGGTCTATGTAGAGGGTCTGCCCTCAGAGCTACTTGCTTTCGACTTTTTTTGCGCTAGTGCTTCCACATACTTAGGAAGGCTAGCCGGTGCTTCAGCTGAATGTGGTGTTTTAAATTCAGATGGATGTCACTGACGCGCAAATGAGGTTTTTCAAACCCGGTGGGCAAAGCAAACATAAAAATGTTATATTGCCACCACTATCCTCAACTTTGGTAAACAATTCTTTCAAGTAGTCATGAGAGTTATCCGCACATCCTGTCGCTTCCATACTGCTCTTTGATTTCGTTTAGTTTCAGTTTCATGACTATACTCGCCGGTGTGACACTGCAGCTATTCTTGTTGTTATTTCAGTTATACAACATAAGACCTGTTGACGGTGTGTGTGGGGGTTTTTTTGTTTGTTTGGGTTTTTTTTTTTTGCCTCCCAGGGTCTAGAAATCTGACACACTTTTGAACGTGGCGTTCACAGACACCAGAATGAACTCATTCATAGTTCATTCATTTGACAATAATGATGTATGTTCAGTTCACCTTCACGCAAATTATGAACTAGTTCTTGAACGCATTGAGGAACAACACTGGATTTAATATTCCACAACTGAATGATTGAAATGAAGCCATATAAGTCTCCAGGCTCTTGTAGACTCTCAGAGAGTTCCCTGACTAAACTGATGGGAAGCTGATGAGGTAGCTGTAGATGTTAGCATACCACAAATCGGGCATAGAAATCTGAATTTGACATGAACTGAAGTGAGATGTGCACTCTGTTCGCGTGAAGGTGGTCGTCATGTTTACATTGTTTACTACCAATATGACATCCTGACAAAAATCATGTGACATCCGGAGCTCAATACAGCTAAAATGAGGACTAATATCTGTTGATGATAACAAAGTCATGGTATTGAGTGGTAGAATAGTTGATCATCATAACCACTGTATAGCATACTGACTCACTTTCACCATGCTGGTGTTCTGTCCAGTTATCCTACCCCCCAGATTCATCCTACCAAGGTTACTGCGCATGGGTATCAGTTTCATCATACCGATCAGCTGAACTGATAGAAAATTGATGATATTGCATTATACCCATATACATTTATATTATAAGCACGTTTTGTTCAATATATGTAAAGTGTAGCATTTAAACATGTCTTGTGTAGTTTTCATTATGTTAAATCATAGAATTGACCGATATATCATTGTCCATAAACATGACAGGCTTAGGCTAACTATCAAGCTAATAAAACTAAATGGTTAGCCACTGTCATATGTGACCCGCCACCATGAAACCAGGCATAAGTCGCGCTGAGCCTTTCAGAGCTACAGCCAAATTTAGGCTGGAAGGCGATTTCTTATGTGTGTTTACATCTTATCAAAAAACGGTACCTTAACACCTCTATGTTCACTTCCTGTGGTCATTACATTGAAATCCAATCAATAAAGGTGTTTATTGAGTCAATTATTTAAGCGGCGACAAAAGTTCAGGTATTGCTGAGCAAAGACAAAGACGACTTCCACCTCTTTTCGCCGAACAAAACGATCTCCGTTCCGTGGGTAAACACCCAAGTGTTTGGTACGAGGTAAAAGCTTATATTGAATGTTCTGTCCAATGGTGTAAGCCAAATGATTATAATACGTCACACTTCTGTCCTATTATTATAATATATAAAACTTCTGTGACATGTCCATCAGAGTGTCCTTTAACATCTGTCAACAATTTGTGTCAATCGGATACAAATTATTATGCGTTGCTAAGGACTTCCTACCCCAAAACAGTCCAAAACTTTAACGGACAATATCTAAAAATATGCAAATTGTAAAATATGTCCAAATGTGGATATTAAAATGACCATAACTTTGGTTCTACTTGTGATAGAAACATCATTTTTTCACCATCTTAAACCTTAGTTTTCACTCTACCAAGCTACACACATAACTCTGTTTGGATTTACACACACTTATGCCTGGTTTACTGGTGGTGGGTCACATATTTTCTTCTGTAGCAACTGGTAAAGGAGAGTAAGAAATCAGCTTTTAGCTTGACCTGTATGTGTTTAATGAGTTGGTCTGTGTTTGTACTAATTAGCGATCGCGTGAGGTAGGATTTTCTGACAAAGCAGTAAAATTTGACAGACTAGTATGTCAAATTTTACTACCGTCTGGATGTCGTACATGTGCAGTAGCCTTGGTAGGATGATTTGATGAGGTAGGTTAACTTGCCAGAACACTGGTATCATATGTGAAAGGAGCGAAGGAGGAACGGGAGCAGGGAGGATGTGGTTGGGAATCAAATGGATTGATCCATTTAAAGACAGGGGTGTATTTCCAACTGTTTACACTTTTGGTTTGTTTTATTTTGCTTAAGCACCCCCAAAAATGGGCCATTGTGGGGACAGATCAGTTGTTGGCCGTTTGTGTAGATCATCCACTCTATGTTTCATAATGAACGGGTAAAGGTGTAGGTTGCTGCATCTGCCGCCTTCAGGGTCAAACGCATTCAGACGTCGTTTTATTGATTTAATATGCGATCATTTTGACAGTTACCGAACAAAACTCTGTTTCTGCAGTGAATATTTTACAGTCACTATCTGTCTATCTATCTATCTATCTATCTATCTATCTATCTATCTATCTATCTATCTATCTATCTATCTATCTATCTATCTATCTATCTATCTATCTATCTATCTATCTATCTATCTATCTATCTATCTATCTATCTATCTATCTATCTATCTATCTATCTATCTATCTATCTATTCTATTCAAATCACAGCACATTTCATTAATTGATAATAAATGTATTTATTTCTTTAAATGTTTCCCTGTTGGTATCCATAGAAACAAGGATGTATATATTTTTACCTCCACCAAGGGGGTTATGTTTTTACTGGAGTTTGTGTCTGTCTTGTTTGTTTTTCAGCATCATTACTCAAAATGTTAGAGATCCTGGATCCTGGATCACTTTGAAATTTTACATTGCGTTTTTTACATTTCAAAGGGATCCATAATCCAGGATCTCTTTTGGATCACCACCAAAATGTAATAATTTCTTCCTTGTGACACTACCAACACATCCTGAAAATGTTATGAAAATGCATCCATAATGTTTTGAGTAATGATGCTGACAGACAAACAAACAAACAAACTCGAGCTTAAACATAACTTCCTTGGTGGACCTCTCTTCATTCTGGGGGGGGGGGGTTGCCTTTCTAGTTAGTGCTTTTCTAGTTATTTATGTAATTGGATGGAGTTCATAAAGTGTCACCAGCAGAGGGCGGTGTGGAGCAAAGCATCACAAGTGTCAAACAGGACTGAATCCATCTGCACATGCTCAGTTCTGCACCCACAAAACACACCCTTCAACTGGCTCAGCTCCGCCTCCTGTTTACCAACACCTGTGTGTTGTTGTGGTAACTGGCCCAGCGTTGCCGTTCACATGTTCTGCAGTCTGACCGATGAATAAACCACATCAGGATCACACGACAGAGCTATAAAAAAACCCACAAAAAACACAAAAAAATGACTGTTACAAAAGATGAAATGCTACAAAACACAAATAAAAGATGTTAGGAGACATCGTCATGGTTACCATGTTTCTGTCTAGATGACTTGTGACCTTTGATGACGACATGACTGTAGGTGACATCCTCAGCTCCTGAAACGGTTCAAAATGACTCAGCTGAAAATAAAAGTACTCAGAAAAATAAAACAAAAGAAGAAATAAATCAGAAAAGTATAATTGAGTCTGAAAACAAAAGTAGATCAAACCTAAGGAACCAGATCGACTGATAACATTTTTTGTGGGGGGGTTTCCATCAGCCTTAGCTGATGGAAAAACCTAAGACGATGTTTCTAAGCTGATATCTGGGGCCGACATTTGGAGCCGACAATTCTAGGCCAATATTTAGAGTTGATCTTCCTAAACTGATATTTGGGGCCGATGTTTCCAGGCCAACACTTGTAGCTGATATTTGTAGCCGATATTTTCAGGATGATAAATATGTTATGGTAATATTATTTTGTTTTACAATATGTAAACATGTTTTCTACAATGTCATGTGGTCTCAAACTTTGAAAAAGTGTTTCACATTTTGTAAAAGTTGTTTGCGCCTCCTGGCCACCGTAACATTACCCTTTTTGATCACTTATTTATATTTAATGTGATGTGTCATCTGTGTGTTTATTTGTCTTGAAGAGATGTAAATGGTAAATGTTCTGCACTTATATAGTTCTTTTCCACCTTCATGGTTTTACATTAGCCTCACATTCACCCATTCACACACACTCATATATCAGTAGGTTTCTAAGGTTCTGTCAGTCCTACTGCGACACTGAGTCAGGGTTCAGTGTCTTGCCCAAGGACACTTTGATATGTGGACAGCCAGAGCTAAGACGCAAACCACCAACCCTTCGATCTTTGGACGACCCACTCTACCAACTGAGCCACAGCCGCGCTATATGTAATGTGTAATATTGATCACAGGACTTTCCCCCTGGGGATAATAAAGTTTACCTTCACCTGGGTCAGTTTTATGGTTAGTTGGTTGGGTGTTTGGTGGTCGGTTTTTTGGTTGGTTGGGTAGTCAGTTGGTGGGTGGGTGGTCTGTTTTTTGGTTGGTTGGGTGGACAGTTTTTTTGGTAGGTTGGGTGGTCGGTTTTTGGTTGCTTGAGTGTTGTTGGTTGTTTATTTGTTGTTGGATTGTTGGTTGTGTTATTGGGTCGTTGGTTTGTTTGTGTATTTGTATGTTTGTATGTTTGTTTACCTTCAGTGTTTGTTTTAATTCCAGCATACACTGTCTCAGCCTCTTCATGACGCCTATCTGTCAAACAAACACATCACCATGGTAACGGGTCACATGGGTCTCAGTGAACCTGGTTCAAGGTCAGGTGTGTCTCCTACCTCTCCTATTGGCTGCTTGAGCAACGGTGACATCAGCATAGGTGACATCTGCAGGAGGGGCGGGGCCACTGTTACCTGACAAACAAGAGGAGGATGAGTCACATCAGAATCATAGTGTGGACCAGGACTAGGTCCAAAACCAGGACCAGTGCAATGGACCAGGACCAGAACAGTGAACCCTTAAAACTCACTAAAACCGAAACCCGTGAATCATTTCTGAATCGGTTAATCACCTTTATGCTTCTTCCACAGCAGCAGAACCAGAACCAGCAGAACCAGCAGAACCAGTGAGACCACAGCTGCAATCATCGAGGTGATGAAATTAGAGGAACCAAAAGGTTGACCTGAAGAGGAACCTGGATGAGAGGGTGAAGTTGAAGGATCAGAAGGTGAAGTTGAAGGATCAGAAGGTGAAGGATCAGAGGTAGTGGTGGTGGGAACTGTAGGAGACAACAGAGCAGGATGTTCAGTCCCAGGTGGTTTGACCTGACCGTAGAGGTTTGGTCACATGGATGAGGTCCAGACCAAGACAAAAAGTCTATGGAACCCAGGGGCAGAGTGTTTGGTTCACTGTAGGGGGGCTGACGACCTGTGGTGAGCTCTTTATACAGTCCTAGTATAGGCTATGTCAGTGTTCATTCCAACACCATGGTTTTAATTCGTTATCCTCATGTTGATCTTCCTCCAGGCATAAGCATTTAGTTTTGGTTTATGTCTTGTGTTTTTATGTTTTAAGATAATTTCTCGATAAAAGTTGGCTATAGGCAGTTGATTCTCATACTTGATGAGTGGCCATATTTTATTTTCCTTTTGAAAAATAAACGTATTGCCTGCTCAAACGTCACACTAATTGCAGTTTTATTACTACAGTTGATACTGGCACTGCACATTTGACTGTCTATTGGTTAGTTTTTGTTCTTACTGACTTTTACTAGTCAAGTTAGAGAAGAGAATGAGAGACCAGGCAAAAAGAGGAGGAGTCATTCTGCTGAAAACCACTTTTCTACGCTCTTTTTGGAATCTGATTGGTCACCCCAAGTTACCAACACATGCTGCGTTTGCTGCGTGGTGTGTCACCTCCACTGGCTGGATTTACCATTCATAGAAAACAACACAGAGAAACAAGACAGTCAGAAAAAGCCTGTCCATATTACATCATGTGGATATTGCTGTCACCTACGTGGGGTTAAGCCCATCCTCCATTTTAGTGAACCTGAATTACCATTAGCATTAGCATCTACAAGAGAAAATGGCACCACAGTTGCTGCGCAAACTAGCACGAAATGTCAGAGCAAACGGGTTCATGTGCTCTCTGTGGAAATAAAGCCTCTGTTTTTTCCCCTGTATGTTTTCAAAACAAGCAACAGCCCGAAACAAAGATGGATGTTACTCTGGGATGGTAAACACACACAGAGTGAGAGGGAGAGGGGAGGGGGGAGTGTTCCTTCACACATTCATTCTCTGAGCCAATCAGAGATGCTTCATCACCATGTCGTGAACATGTATGAGGAAGGAGCAGAAAACTCTATTGTTCCACCTCAAGTCATTTTTCTACCTTCCAAAAACAACTGGAAACAAAACAACCTGCAGGTTTTTAAAAAAAAAAAATAGAACCAACACACAATGTATTCAATAACAATGGAGAACTCAACAATATTAATAAATCTAGACTTCCATCCATTTTCTGAAGGAAATGTAACCTGTGTGTTTGTCTGTTGCCAGATCGCTGGTGAAAGGAACAAATATGTGCTGTTCACTTCATATGTGAAACTGTCAGTCAGTCAGTTCATTAAAGCTCCTCCCATTTTCTGTGAGGAAGGGACTTTCCCGGTTCCCTAGGAAACCGGCCTGGAGTTACATACGCAGACACAGAGAACTGACTGAATGTTAAACCATGCTTCTGAACTCCTGCGATTTTTGGGAAAACTGTAAATAATTGGTGGAAACAGTGAGATACAGCAGTTTTAAAACCACTGAACTCACCAAAATGAAGCAGGTCTGTTAGTCTGTCAGTCATGTTAAAGCTCCTCCCACAGTCTTAATGGTCTGCAGATGTTTCATAGTGCCAGGAGCACTGTTGCCATGGTGATGAGCAGTGGCGGGAACTTCAAAGGGGAAACGAATAGACAGCTCCACACTCTGTTACATGTAAAACATAGGTGTGAACATACTGCCGAACTCCTGCGATTTTTGGGAAAAACATAAATAATTGGTGAAAACAAAGTTGATCATGAGTGGCAGGAGGGTCTGAGGAACAAGTACATGTACTTTTTATGCGTGTACTGTGAAAAATAAGTGACTTAGAACAATTTCAGTATGAACAATACGATGTTCTTGTATCCCTGCAATACTAATGTTATGCGTTTTCAAGTTATTGACCATCTCCAGTTGACTAGACTAGATGGCTGCTACACACGTATGCTAAGAATGGCCTTAAATGTTAGATGGCAGGACCACATGACAAATGTGACCCACCACCACGAAACCAGGCATAAGTGTCTGGAAATCAAAACTGAGTTATCTGTGTATCTTGGTAGAGTGGAAACTAAGGTTTAAGATGGTGAAAAAATGATGTTTCTATCACAAGTAGAACCAAAGTTATGGTCATTTTAATATCCACAGTTGGACATATTTTGCAATTTGCATATTTTTAGATATTGTCCGTTAAAGTTTTGGATTGTTTTGGGGTAGGAAGTCTTTAGCAATGCATAATAATTTGTATCCGATTGACACAAATTATTCACAGATGTTAAAGGACACTCTGATGGACATGTCACAGAAGTTCTATATATTATAATAATAGGACAGAAGTGTGACGTATTATAATCATTTGGCTTACACCATTGGACAGAACATTCAATATAAGCTTTTACCTCGTACCAAACACTTGGGTGTTTACGCACGGAACGGAGAACGTTTTGTTCGGCGAAAAGAGGTGGAAGTCGGCTTTGTCTTTGCTCAGCAATCCTTAAACTTTTGTCACCACTTAAATAATTGACCCAATAAACACCTTTATTGATTGGATTTCAATGTAATGACCACAGGAAGTGAACATAGAGGTGTTACGGTACCGTTTTTTGATATGGTGTAAACACAAATAAGAAATCACCTTCCAGCCTAAATTTGGCTGTAGCTCTGAACTGAAATATAGAGCTGTACGGTAAACTCCCTAGAATATCCCAGAAGATATGTAGCGGCAGAATGAAACTGGCCGGGCACTGCGTGAGAGATAAAAACCTAGCAGCAAGTAATCTAATTCTATGGGAACCAACACAAGGAATGGCAACTAGGGGAAGACAACATCTGACCTATGTCGATCTCTTGCGAAAGGACACTGGACTCGAGAGTACCACCGAAATCAAGACCAGCATGTTGGACAGAAGTACCTGGAGAGCCCTGGAGAAGTCGAACTTATGCCGAGATTCCCGAGGGAACTCGACATGATAGATATAGAACAATTTAAAAAACACTGAACTCAACATGAGACAGAAATTATTTTTACAAACAGGTTCCTGTCATTTCACTTTAAAAAGAGCTAGATCTTCAAACCCTGGTTTGTTAGAATTCTCAGAACCATGGCAACATTTGGGGAAAAGATTGTTTGTCTACTATTTATGGTTTTGCTGTGAGGACGAGTTATTGAGATATTTTTCAGGTCAATTTTTTTGCTTGTCTTGTGCTTTAGTGATGACATCACCCACTGATAAAAAAATCTGATTTCTGCCTTCTCAGCGTGGATTTCATGAGTTCTCTATCGAGAACCATAAATCGCACCCCTCATGAGAATCACAAACAGTGGCGAGGACAAAATTCCCTGCACTTTAAAGTTCAAATGAAGTCTTTGCGGCAAAGTATGGCGAAACAGTAGTGTTTGCAATAAAGGCAATTTTTTTGTTGGTCCCATTAAGAATGAATGGGGTTTTATTTGGCATACTAATGTGAAATCCGTACAACATATCAGATTAAATAAGAACACATGTGTAATCTCTGGACCAATCTGATTAATTTTTCCTATTTACTGCAAAACACTACAATGTATGGTTTGGATGGACATTTTCGACTGGTTTTTCAAATTTTATATAAAATCTGTACATCGCAATGTCAACCCTGATACACAGCACATCTTTTGTGACCAGGCTGCACATTTTAGCATCAAGATTTTTGGTCTATTTACAGTGGTTCGGGATGCTTTTTTTTCCCCCAAAGTATTTTGTATTAACCAGAAGTCATAACAAATACGACAAACAATACTGTCCTACACAGTAAAAAGCCAATAAGTGCATTTTTTGTGAAAATGAGTTATTGTGTTTTTTGCAACATTCAAATCATTTTTTGTCATCTAATAAATATCTCAACACAAATGTCTGTCGCTTTCGAGAAAATTGGTGGGTGTTTGTCCAGTAACTGCAAAAAGTACCAGTAAAACAAAGCAAAAAGGCAGTGAAGACCATTACTGTGTTCTGACCAAAGTCCATTTAGTACCCTGCCCCAATAGTTTACAGTCAATCCCTGTTTTAGACTGAAACAGATTATGTAATTACCGTATTTTCCGCACTATAAGGTGCACTGTCAATGAATGGTTTTTATGAAAGCTTTTCATATATTAAGGCACATTAAGTGAAGTCAAAATTATGAGAGAAAAAGCCAAAATCGTGAGATAAAAAGTCAGAATTATGATATAAAAAAACCTAAATTAGGAGATAAGTCTAAATTCCCAGTCACCAAGCACTACCAGATTTAATATATAAGGCGCACTGTGGTTTTTGCATAACTAGGTAATATGCAGTAACAATACTACCTCATGTCCAATAATCTACCTATAACTACTGGAGTTAAACAACAAGAGAACTTTAAGGTCATTTTTGTCAGTTTGGTGTCTGTGCAGTTACTGCCTTTTTACTTTGTAGGGCAGAATAAACCCCTGTGCCTTCCATTACTTGCAAGCACACAGGAATAACCATGGAATGACACCTTTAAGACATTTTGAAAGAAATGTGCGACGACAAAGAAGTGTAGCGTACTGCATATCCTATAGGTCTAACCTAACCCACTATCATTCTAATGAGGTTCTTACAACAACAATAGAACCACGTGCCATGGACAGCCACTGAGTTATACAAACAGTGTATGGCAGGCCAAACCATTCATATTACGGTCTTTTTTAATGTGTTAAAATGAAAAGTGCTGTAAAATACGCCATTTTCGGTACACTTTTAACGTGTTAAAATGACAAACACCGTAAAATATACTGTTTGTCGGCGCTTTGACGCCATTAAAGACAGCGTCAATGGCTTCCTATTACATCGTATGTTACGCCATTTTGTTTGCCAGAAAATGGTGTAAAATACAGTGTTTTGTCCTTATGATAATGGTCACGTCCTACTGTTTTTCTCGGCCAGTAAAGTTCAAATGCTTTTGGTCAATCAGCCACCAAACAAACAGACTAGAACATTCCAACACATTCTGTCCTTCATTGATCAAATAGAAGTTCTTAGACTAAGCTTTTGTCAGAGCCATTTGTCATGTATATATGTGTCAGTGTGTGTAATATTATGATAATATATCCAGTATTAATTAAGTTATAGCGTGATATGTCTATGTTTGACACACACAAACAGTGTTACACAAGTTATTTTTTCAACATGTCACCTTTGACCTCCAGAGATCTGAAAAACTATTGGTTGTAGGCGATAACACCAATTATGAGAATTATAATAATCTTCTTTCTGCATCGTTTGGTACCAATCTGAAAGTTCTGTGACCCTGAGTTATAACCCCTGATGTGATTTTGACCTTTTAATTAATTGTGACCTTGACCTTTGACCTTTACTCAAATTGATAATTGCATCTGATGTGCATTAGCTATATGTATATGCCCATGGAATTTCCTGGCGATATCTCAAGTATTCATTGAATTATAGCATATGTCTCTGTGGACACACACACACACACACACACACACACACACACACACATGCATACTTGTTTAAATGTCTCATGAGGACCAAGTTTTTAATCAAGTTGCCATTGGGTAGTGAATTTAAACACAGCTTTTTAAAAATTAAATAAAAAATAATAATAATAATACAAATTTGAAAACTTAAACTAAGTTGAAAAAAATAAAATGAATGAATAAATAAAATAAGAAAAAAATGATTAATTAAAATAAATGTATACATAAAATGTAATAATAACAACAATCTATTAAAATAATTTTTATTGAAAAAAAATGGGGGAAAAATAAATAATAATTTAAAGAAAAGAAAGTGAACACATCTTCAAATTTTACTAGTGGGGACCTTTATTTATATTTAACCATCATGGGGACCTGAATTTTGGTCCCCGTAGTGTCAGAGGTCCCCATGGTGTGACTGTGTGAACACATCAATGTCCCCATAAAGATAGAAATACACACACACACACACACACACATAGTGATGACAATTTCTCCCAACCAAGAGATTAATAACGATTCAATAATTAACTAACCATAACTAGTTATTGTAGGATGTCACAATGTTGCTATTCAGTCAATATTGAAAGTTCCCAAAAATATGGTAAATCTGTTAATCTGGAAATGCTATGACATGTATACTTAGACCCAACATTGAACGTGATGACGAGCTATGCACTGATAGGTTCCATTCAGTGCAAAATATTCAATTCAATTTTATTTATAAAGCCCTAAATCACAACTAAGAAACATCCCCTGTCCTTAGACCCTCCTTCTGATAAGAACATATGTTTGGGTTTGTTTTATTAGTCATAGTTGGTTTAATATTATAGAATTTTCTGATATGAAAAGAAGAAAAGTCCAAGATTATGTTTATGAAATGAAAGAAGTAAACAACAACACTAAACAATAACAATAACAATAACACTATTTAAATATGGAGTAAAAACTAATGAGGTCTGAGCCAACAAAGTATCTGAATACTACTAAGAAAGTATCTGAATACTGCTAAGAAAGTATCTGAATACTACTAAGAAAGTATCTGAATACTGCTAAGAAAGTATCTGAATACTACTAAGAAAGTATCTGAATACTACTAAGAAAGTATCTGAATACTACTAAGAAAGTATCTGAATACTACTAAGAAAGTATCTGAATACTACTAAGAAAGTATCTGAATTCTGCTAAGAAAGTATCTGAATACTACTAAGAAAGTATCTGAATTCTGCTAAAAAAGTATCTGAATACTACTAAGAAAGTATCTGAATACTGCTAAGAAAGTATCTGAGTACTACTAAGAAAGTATCTGAATACTACTAAGAAAGTATCTGAATTCTGCTAAGAAAGTATCTGAATACTGCTAAGAAAGTATCTGAATACTGCTAAGAAAGTATCTGAATACTGCTAAGAAAGTATCTGAATACTGCTAAGAAAGTATCTGAATACTGCTAAGAAAGTATCTGAATACTGCTGAGAAAGTATCTGAATACTGCAAAGAAAATATCTGATTACTGCTAAGAAAGTATCTGAATACTGCTGAGAAAGTATCTGAAAACTACTAAGAAAGTATCTGAATACTGCTAAGAAAGTATCTGAATACTGCAAAGAAAATATCTGATTACTGCTAAGAAAGTATCTGAATACTGCTGAGAAAGTATCTGAATACTACTAAGAAAGTATCTGAATACTGCTAAGAAAGTATCTGAATACTGCTGAGAAAGTATCTGAATACTACTAAGAAAGTATCTGAATACTGCTAAGAAAGTATCTGAATACTGCTGAGAAAGTATCTGAATACTACTAAGAAAGTATCTGAATACTGCTAAGAAAGTATCTGAAAACTACTAAGAAAGTATCTGAATACTGCTAAGAAAGTATCTGAAAACTACTAAGAAAGTATCTGAATACTGCAAAGAAAGTATCTGAATACTGCTAAGAAAGTATCTGAATACTGCTAAGAAAGTATCTGAATACTGCAAAGAAAATATCTGATTACTGCTAAGAAAGTATCTGAATACTGCTGAGAAAGTATCTGAATACTACTAAGAAAGTATCTGAATACTGCTAAGAAAGTATCTGAATACTGCTGAGAAAGTATCTGAATACTACTAAGAAAGTATCTGAATACTGCTAAGAAAGTATCTGAATACTGCTGAGAAAGTATCTGAATACTACTAAGAAAGTATCTGAATACTGCTAAGAAAGTATCTGAAAACTACTAAGAAAGTATCTGAATACTGCTAAGAAAGTATCTGAAAACTACTAAGAAAGTATCTGAATACTGCAAAGAAAGTATCTGATTACTGCTAAGAAAGTATCTGAATACTGCTAAGAAAGTATCTAAATACTGCTAAGAAAGTATCTGAATACTGCAAAGAAAGTATCTGAATACTGCTAAGAAAGTATCTGAATACTGCAAAGAAAGTATCTGAATACTGCTAAGAAAGTATCTAAATACTGCTAAGAAAGTATCTGAATACTGCAAAGAAAGTATCTGAATACTGCTAAGAAAGTATCTGAATACTGCAAAGAAAGTATCTGAATACTGCAAAGAAAGTATCTGAATACTGCTAAGAAAGTATCTGAATACTGCTAAGAAAGTATCTGAATACTGCAAAGAAAGTATCTGAATACTGCTAAGAAAGTATCTAAATACTGCTAAGAAAGTATCTGAATACTGCAAAGAAAGTATCTGAATACTGCTAAGAAAGTATCTGAATACTACTAAGAAAGTATCTGAATACTGCTGAGAAAGTGTCTGAATACTGCTGAGAAAGTATCTGAATACTACTAAGAAAGTATCTGAATACTGCAAAGAAAGTATCTGAATACTGCTAAGAAAGTATCTGAATACTGCTAAGAAAGTATCTGAATACTGCAAAGAAAGTATCTGAATACTGCTAAGAAAGTATCTGAATACTGCAAAGAAAGTATCTGAAAACTACTAAGAAAGTATCTGAATACTACTAAGAAAGTATCTGAATACTGCTAAGAAAGTATCTGAATACTACTAAGAAAGTATCTGAATACTGCTGAGAAAGTGTCTGAATACTGCTGAGAAAGTATCTGAATACTACTAAGAAAGTATCTGAATACTGCTAAGAAAGTATCTGAAAACTACTAAGAAAGTATCTGAATACTGCAAAGAAAGTATCTGATTACTGCTAAGAAAGTATCTGAATACTGCTAAGAAAGTATCTGAATACTGCAAAGAAAATATCTGATTACTGCTAAGAAAGTATCTGAATACTGCTGAGAAAGTATCTGAATACTACTAAGAAAGTATCTGAATACTGCTAAGAAAGTATCTGAATACTGCTAAGAAAGTATCTGAAAACTACTAAGAAAGTATCTGAATACTGCAAAGAAAGTATCTGATTACTGCTAAGAAAGTATCTGAATACTGCTAAGAAAGTATCTAAATACTGCTAAGAAAGTATCTGAATACTGCTAAGAAAGTATCTGAATACTACTAAGAAAGTATCTGAATACTACTAAGAAAGTATCTGAATACTGCAAAGAAAGTATCTGAATACTGCTAAGAAAGTATCTGAATACTGCAAAGAAAGTATCTGAAAACTACTAAGAAAGTATCTGAATACTACTAAGAAAGTATCTGAATACTGCAAAGAAAGTATCTGAAAACTACTAAGAAAGTATCTGAATACTACTAAGAAAGTATCTGAATACTGCTAAGAAAGTATCTGAATACTACTAAGAAAGTATCTGAATACTGCTGAGAAAGTGTCTGAATACTGCTGAGAAAGTATCTGAATACTACTAAGAAAGTATCTGAATACTGCTAAGAAAGTATCTGAAAACTACTAAGAAAGTATCTGAATACTGCTGAGAAAGTATCTGAAAACTACTAAGAAAGTATCTGAATACTGCTAAGAAAGTATCTGAATACTGCAAAGAAAATATCTGATTACTGCTAAGAAAGTATCTGAATACTGCTGAGAAAGTATCTGAATACTACTAAGAAAGTATCTGAATACTGCTAAGAAAGTATCTGAATACTGCTGAGAAAGTATCTGAATACTACTAAGAAAGTATCTGAATACTGCTAAGAAAGTATCTGAATACTGCTGAGAAAGTATCTGAATACTACTAAGAAAGTATCTGAATACTGCTAAGAAAGTATCTGAAAACTACTAAGAAAGTATCTGAATACTGCTAAGAAAGTATCTGAAAACTACTAAGAAAGTATCTGAATACTGCAAAGAAAGTATCTGAATACTGCTAAGAAAGTATCTGAATACTGCAAAGAAAATATCTGATTACTGCTAAGAAAGTATCTGAATACTGCTGAGAAAGTATCTGAATACTACTAAGAAAGTATCTGAATACTGCTAAGAAAGTATCTGAACACTGCTGAGAAAGTATCTGAATACTACTAAGAAAGTATCTGAATACTGCTAAGAAAGTATCTGAATACTGCTGAGAAAGTATCTGAATACTACTAAGAAAGTATCTGAATACTGCTAAGAAAGTATCTGAAAACTACTAAGAAAGTATCTGAATACTGCTAAGAAAGTATCTGAAAACTACTAAGAAAGTATCTGAATACTGCAAAGAAAGTATCTGATTACTGCTAAGAAAGTATCTGAATACTGCTAAGAAAGTATCTAAATACTGCTAAGAAAGTATCTGAATACTGCAAAGAAAGTATCTGAATACTGCTAAGAAAGTATCTGAATACTGCAAAGAAAGTATCTGAATACTGCTAAGAAAGTATCTAAATACTGCTAAGAAAGTATCTGAATACTGCAAAGAAAGTATCTGAATACTGCTAAGAAAGTATCTGAATACTGCAAAGAAAGTATCTGAATACTGCAAAGAAAGTATCTGAATACTGCTAAGAAAGTATCTGAATACTGCTAAGAAAGTATCTGAATACTGCAAAGAAAGTATCTGAATACTGCTAAGAAAGTATCTAAATACTGCTAAGAAAGTATCTGAATACTGCAAAGAAAGTATCTGAATACTGCTAAGAAAGTATCTGAATACTACTAAGAAAGTATCTGAATACTACTAAGAAAGTATCTGAATACTGCTAAGAAAGTATCTGAATACTGCAAAGAAAGTATCTGAATACTGCTAAGAAAGTATCTGAATACTGCTAAGAAAGTATCTGAATACTGCAAAGAAAGTATCTGAATACTGCTAAGAAAGTATCTGAATACTGCAAAGAAAGTATCTGAAAACTACTAAGAAAGTATCTGAATACTGCAAAGAAAGTATCTGAAAACTACTAAGAAAGTATCTGAATACTACTAAGAAAGTATCTGAATACTGCTAAGAAAGTATCTGAATACTACTAAGAAAGTATCTGAATACTGCTGAGAAAGTGTCTGAATACTGCTGAGAAAGTATCTGAATATTACTAAGAAAGTATCTGAATACTGCTAAGAAAGTATCTGAAAACTACTAAGAAAGTATCTGAATACTGCAAAGAAAGTATCTGATTACTGCTAAGAAAGTATCTGAATACTGCTAAGAAAGTATCTGAATACTGCAAAGAAAATATCTGATTACTGCTAAGAAAGTATCTGAATACTGCTGAGAAAGTATCTGAATACTACTAAGAAAGTATCTGAATACTGCTAAGAAAGTATCTGAATACTGCTAAGAAAGTATCTGAAAACTACTAAGAAAGTATCTGAATACTGCAAAGAAAGTATCTGATTACTGCTAAGAAAGTATCTGAATACTGCTAAGAAAGTATCTAAATACTGCTAAGAAAGTATCTGAATACTGCTAAGAAAGTATCTGAATACTACTAAGAAAGTATCTGAATACTGCTGAGAAAGTGTCTGAATACTGCTGAGAAAGTATCTGAATACTACTAAGAAAGTATCTGAATACTGCTAAGAAAGTATCTGAATACTGCAAAGAAAGTATCTGAATACTGCTAAGAAAGTATCTGAATACTGCAAAGAAAGTATCTGAAAACTACTAAGAAAGTATCTGAATACTACTAAGAAAGTATCTGAATACTGCAAAGAAAGTATCTGAAAACTACTAAGAAAGTATCTGAATACTACTAAGAAAGTATCTGAATACTGCTAAGAAAGTATCTGAATACTACTAAGAAAGTATCTGAATACTGCTAAGAAAGTATCTGAATACTGCTAAGAAAGTATCTGAATACTGCAAAGAAAGTATCTGAAAACTACTAAGAAAGTATCTGAATACTACTAAGAAAGTATCTGAATACTGCTGAGAAAGTGTCTGAATACTGCTGAGAAAGTATCTGAATACTACTAAGAAAGTATCTGAATACTGCTAAGAAAGTATCTGAAAACTACTAAGAAAGTATCTGAATACTGCAAAGAAAGTATCTGATTACTGCTAAGAAAGTATCTGAATACTGCTAAGAAAGTATCTGAATACTGCTAAGAAAGTATCTGAATACTACTAAGAAAGTATCTGAATACTGCTGAGAAAGTATCTGAATACTGCTAAGAAAGTATCTGAATACTGCTGAGAAAGTATCTGAATACTACTAAGAAAGTATCTGAATACTACTAAGAAAGTATCTGAATACTGCTGAGAAAGTATCTGAACAAAATGATGGAATTAAGAGGCTGGAGGCATCTTCTTTTTTTGGACAATGTGAAGGACTGCTCTCACATTCAGAGCTTCAGATTGACCATCACTCTGATAGTATTAGAGTGAATGAATGGACTAATGCTCTGGTCAGTAATAGTTCCTGGTGAACTGTTTAAAGCAGGGGTTCTCAAACTTTTTTGGCCCAGGTCCCCCTTGAAGGGGTGAAATTTTTCCATGTCCCCCCTCATCCTCTCGATACTGAAAATGATAAAAAAAACACTTCAACAATGATTATTATGAAACAATGATAACCTTTTTTAATAGTGCTTTTGTGCAAACCAGCCACATTTTCAGGTATTATAATATAAATGAACACTTCAGAAACAACAATTTTAAATAATTTTAAAATAATAAACGGAACAAAAGAAACACAAAACCGTGTGTGTGTGTGTGTGTGTGTGTGTGTGACAGACAGACAGACAGACAGAGACTTAATGAGAGGGATGAGCTTGTCAAACTCAATATAACTATCAATGTACTTTCTCTTTTTAGGGTTAGGGCGTTTGTTTTTGTCATTGTCATTTTCATTGTCATTTCTTTTACCACTTCTTGAGGAACTTGGCGGACACAAAAATCGATCCATGTTCGCTGCAGGGTGGCTAAAAATAGCCTGTGACTCGCTCCGTCTCAATTTAGTCAAGCTGGCGTCAAACAGCGCTGTTACTTCCGCCCGCTCGCTACAAAATAAAACTTCCGCATTTCAAAATAAAACAGCAAAAAAAAAACCCAAAAAAACATGAATAATTTCGCGTACCCCCTGGACATGCGCCACGTCCCCCTAGGGGTCCGCGGACCCCAGTTTGAGAACCATGGGTTTAAAAGCACTGACATGTCAAACAAACCAGCTGGCTGATAATATAAGGGTCTGTACATGGGGTCCCTACATTAACATGTCCAAATATTAAGTATAAATATACTCAGCACTGAACAACAACAAAGTATATTTATGTACTTCTATTTACACAGTGCTTGACATTATAATATTTCTCTGTAAAAGAAAATGCAAATATTGAAAAACAATCAGATAATAAAATGAAACCTTCACTCTGTCTAGTGTAGGTATCACCATCATCACCACTCCAAGATGGTGGCTGTAGCCAATGGTGGGTCTAGGTATACTATGTCTATGGTCTAGGTATACTATGTCTATGGTCTAGGTATACTATGTCTATGGTCTAGGTATACTATGTCTATGGTCTAGGTATACTGTCTATGGTCTAGGTATACTGTGTCTATGGTCTAGGTATACTATGTCTATGGTCTAGGTATACTATGTCTATGGTCTAGGTATACTGTGTCTATGGTCTAGGTATACTATGTCTATGGTCTAGGTATACTATGTCTATGGTCTAGGTATACTATGTCTATGGTCTAGGTATACTGTGTCTATGGTCTAGGTATACTATGTCTATGGTCTAGGTATACTGTGTCTATGGTCTAGGTATACTATGTCTATGGTCTAGGTATACTATGTCTATGGTCTAGGTATACTATGTCTATGGTCTAGGTATACTGTGTCTATGGTACTTATGTTACTTATACTTATACTTTGGTTACCTCAGATGGTACCATGGACTAAGACTATAAATGGACTGATGTGGACACATGGACCAGAGTTCTACCAGGATCTGCACTGGGACCACTTTGATTGGACTTTATATGGAAGTGATGTCACAGTCCTCACCTTTGACCCTCAGGCTGCTCTTTGGAGAATCACCAACATTGGCAACATAACAGTCGTACTGATCTTCTTCAGACAGTTGGTCTGCAGAGATGGTCCACTCTTCTACCAGGACAGATGTGAGGGTGTGGTCGTTTTTGAAAAACGATGCTTTCACTGTTGAACCATCTTTGCCTCTACAGCGCAGAGTGACATCACTTCCTGTCTGCACAGGCAGTGCAGGGATGTCCAAGATGACATTACGATCTGATAAATGAAAGCAGAGTTTGGACAAATGACAGCAGAGACACAAATAAAGACAAAAGAACACACACATGAACTGGACTCACACCTCAGGAACCACCAATCATGTTAGAGACACAGTTCAACCAATCACAGCTCAGTTTATTCACCTGTTACAATGATGGTCACCTGCTCACTCTGCTGTCCTGAACTGTTTTCACACCAGTAAACTCCACTGTCCGTTTGGAAAGGAGGAGAGATGATGCAGGAGACACCGTCCAGTCTCCCAAAGTCCTCTGCTCTATTTCCACATGTCTTAGTTGTGCCTCTGTCCCTCGCTGTCCTCTTCACCGTCCATCCATCTGTCTCAACATCTGCACAACTCATAGTGAAACTTTCACTTCCTTTGAAGAACTGCTGACGGTTTGGACGGACGTCTACATAGACTGGACACAGTCAACACATTCAACAGGTTAAAGAAAAACTGGACGATATTTTTACCTTCAGTAAACAGTTTCAGAATCATTCTGGGGGTTAAATGTCTGTTTATAAGTTGAATAGAAGCCCCTCCCCCTTCACACTAGCCCCTCCCTCATCTCAATTGTAACTTGTCATTGCTCCATTGTCTAGATCTCGGCTAAGATCTCACTTCTTGTGGGAAACCTCATGACCAGACAAATGTCACATTTCCACTGGTACCGGTTCAACTCGCATTGGTGTTGTTGGATAGTACTGACATTACAGTACCTGGTCATAGTTAAAGTACTGACATTACAGTACCTGGTCATAGTTAAAGTACTGACATTACAGTCCCTGGTCATCGTTAAAGTACTGACATTACAATACCTGGTCATAGTTAAAGTACTGACATTACAGTACCTGGTCATAGTTAAAGTACTGACATTACAGTACCTGGTCATAGTTAAAGTACTGACATTACAGTACCTGGTCATAGTTAAAGTACTGACATTACAGTACCTGGTCATAGTTAAAGTACTGACATTACAATACCTGGTCATAGTTAAAGTACTGACATTACAGTACCTGGTCATAGTTAAAGTACTGACATTACAGTACCTGGTCATAGTTAAAGTACTGACATTACAGTACCTGGTCATAGTTAAAGTACTGACATTACAGTACCTGGTCATAGTTAAAGTACTGACATTACAGTACCTGGTCATAGTTAAAGTACTGACATTACAGTACCTGGTCATAGTTAAAGTACTGACATTACAGTACCTGGTCATAGTTAAAGTACTGACATTACAGTACCTGGTCATAGTTAAAGTACTGACATTACAGTACCTGGTCATAGTTAAAGTACTGACATTACAATACCTGGTCATAGTTAAAGTACTGACATTACAGTACCTGGTCATAGTTAAAGTACTGACATTACAGTACCTGGTCATAGTTAAAGTACTGACATTACAGTCCCTGGTCATCGTTAAAGTACTGACATTACAATACCTGGTCATAGTTAAAGTACTGACATTACAGTACCTGGTCATAGTTAAAGTACTGACATTACAGTACCTGGTCATAGTTAAAGTACTGACATTACAGTACCTGGTCATAGTTAAAGTACTGACATTACAGTACCTGGTCATAGTTAAAGTACTGACATTACAGTCCCTGGTCATAGTTAAAGTACTGACATTACAATACCTGGTCATAGTTAAAGTACTGACATTACAATACCTGGTCATAGTTAAAGTACTGACATTACAGTACCTGGTCATAGTTAAAGTACTGACATTACAGTACCTGGTCATAGTTAAAGTACTGACATTACAGTCCCTGGTCATAGTTAAAGTACTGACATTACAGTACCTGGTCATAGTTAAAGTACTGACATTACAGTACCTGGTCATAGTTAAAGTACTGACATTACAGTACCTGGTCATAGTTAAAGTACTGACATTACAATACCTGGTCATAGTTAAAGTACTGACATTACAGTACCTGGTCATAGTTAAAGTACTGACATTACAGTACCTGGTCATAGTTAAAGTACTGACATTACAGTACCTGGTCATAGTTAAAGTACTGACATTACAGTCCCTGGTCATCGTTAAAGTACTGACATTACAATACCTGGTCATAGTTAAAGTACTGACATTACAGTACCTGGTCATAGTTAAAGTACTGACATTACAGTACCTGGTCATAGTTAAAGTACTGACATTACAGTACCTGGTCATAGTTAAAGTACTGACATTACAGTACCTGGTCATAGTTAAAGTACTGACATTACAATACCTGGTCATAGTTAAAGTACTGACATTACAATACCTGGTCATAGTTAAAGTACTGACATTACAGTACCTGGTCATAGTTAAAGTACTGACATTACAGTACCTGGTCATAGTTAAAGTACTGACATTACAGTCCCTGGTCATAGTTAAAGTACTGACATTACAGTACCTGGTCATAGTTAAAGTACTGACATTACAGTACCTGGTCATAGTTAAGGTACTGACTTTACAGTACCTGGTCATAGTTAAAGTACTGACATTACAGTCCCTGGTCATAGTTAAAGTACTGACATTACAATACCTGGTCATAGTTAAAGTACTGACATTACAGTACCTGGTCATAGTTAAGGTACTGACTTTACAGTACCTGGTCATAGTTAAAGTACTGACATTACAGTCCCTGGTCATAGTTAAAGTACTGACATTACAATACCTGGTCATAGTTAAAGTACTGACATTACAGTACCTGGTCATAGTTAAAGTACTGACATTACAGTACCTGGTCATAGTTAAAGTACTGACATTACAGTACCTGGTCATAGTTAAAGTACTGACATTACAGTACCTGGTCATAGTTAAAGTACTGACATTACAGTACCTGGTCATAGTTAAGGTACTGACTTTACAGTACCTGGTCATAGTTAAAGTACTGACAATACAGTACCTGGTCATCATAGTGATAATACTGACTTTAGAGTATCTGGTTGTCATAGTGATAGTATGGACTGTTACCAAGGTGTCGTAATTCACCCATTCACACACATACATATATGGTCTGAATTTATACAGTTCTTTTCCACCTTCATGGAGCTCAAAGCGCTTTACATTAGCCTCACATTCATATGGTAAAATGCACCTCCAGTCAGGCTTTTCTGGTAACTGTAAACCAAGCCCCGCCTCCATTTTCTGAGTTTGTCCAATGGCAGATCAGCTCAGATAAATCCTCGATAGTCTGTGTTTTAGTGAATTTATCCTCTGTGTGATGTAATTGTTTGTTTCAGTTTTTTTGTTCATGAAGTTATTTTAAGCATGATGCTTGGATGCTTGTTAGCTAGCACAGGTGTTAGCATACTCACTATTAGCCCTGGTTATTTGTGTCCCGTAGGTCTGCGTTTCTTCAGTTTACTTGACCACCCTTTTTTGCCTCAGGAGTGTTGTTTTTATTACTAGACACACAGTGTTATCAGTTGAAGCTGTTTTTATCTGGGTTTTTTGTCAGACGAGACAAGACGAAGTATGTTCATTGAATACCCTTTTTCCCATGACGAAGACAAGATGATGTGTTCTAAAAACACTGATGATAACTGTGCCAATATGTTCGTCGACAAATAAAAACAAGATGTCAGAGCGCTGTGACTTTGAAATAGTTCAACTTTTAGAACAACACTGTGCTTGTCAATGTCACAAGTCTCTTACTGACCAATCACAAGCAAGGAGGAGGCGGGACAACCACAGTCAACAACCAACCAAAAGAATGGGGGCATATTTGGACCAGGTGGAGCGGTTGATCTACACTGTTATTTATGACCTGTCATTTACACATTCAATGGATCTAACAGGAAGTGCGTGATGTTTGTGTGTGTTAGCATCAACACACATTCTCAGAAAATGCCGGGGATACAAGGTTTATATCTATCTGTGCTAAAAACACATCCTGTGGACACAGGTCCTTACGTGTAACACTGCAAATTTATTTTGTCATAAACACATGTTAGTTGTGGATTGAAACACACAGACCTGCCAATAAACCTCAACCCCTGAAAGACGTTATGACTGATTTATTGATTAAATATCATGTGTTCATATTGTCGTTCTACTGTAGACCTCCATTTTCTGTTGAATCAGGTCTATGTGGGTTATTGTAGACCTCCATCTGCTAACACATATTTCTGTTGAATGGGTGTACTAGTTTTTATGATGTATTATGATTCAGAAGGTTTTATCTGTACAGTATTTGGTACACTTTGACTTTTAACACATATTTCATAGAAAATGTGTATACTTTGATCATTTTTAAAGGGTTTAAAGGGGGTAGTATGAGGGGCCTTGGAACCAATCAGGCCTTTTACATGTAAAATGCAACTATTTACGAAAAATTCACAGTGCGAAAACACTTCTGGAACGAATTCATTTCGTAAGTAGAGGTACCACTGTATGTACAACACAACTGTAGGAGGAGCTCCACTGAAGAAAATGTTGGAAAAATGCAAACATCCTGGTACATTCCCCTTTAAAGACACATGGACCAAATGTCCAAATGTTGTTGAGTCTGATTGGTTGAATTCATCATCTCACCTGCAGAGACAGACAGTCCAGACAGCAGCAGGACACACACACCTGAAGAAGACAAAGGACACAGGTCAGAGGTCAAAGGTCACACACACCTGAAGAAGACAAAGGACACAGATCAGAGGTTAAATGTCACACACACACACATCTGAAGAGGACACAGGTCAGGGGTCATAGGTCAAATGACATACACCTGAAGAGGACAGAGGACACAGGTCAGAGGTCAATGGTCACAGGACACAGGTCAAAGAGCCAAGGTCAAAGTCGAGGGCTGATATTTGTCATTTTGACGCATATCGGCATCTGCCTCTTTTTAAATACAATAATTCAATTAAATTGTATTTATATAGATCCCAAATCACTTACAATAATTTATTTCCATAACAAAAAAGTCACAGAACAAAAACTCAGACCTCGTAATTGCTTGGAGCTAGTTTCTCTCAATAGCAATCAATGTGCTAGTGTTGTCACTGCTAACCGCTGTGCATATTATTAAACTACTTTCATCTGTTGTTAGTCAGTGTTAGCGGCTGCTACGTGCAGGTGCACAGCTGTTAGCAGTGACAACGCTAGCGCATTGATCGCAATTGAGAGAAAGTAGCTCTAGGCAATTATGAGATGTAACTTTTTGTTCTGTGACAGTTTTGTAAAGTAAATAAATCACTCATTCCAAAAAGGTTTTATTTTGTTGATCCCAGGAAACCTGCCGGGACTACTTTGGCTTTGACTGAGTAAATGCATTCATCAAATCACTGAGTGGATGTGCCAGAACTTCCTCCAGCTTAATGAGGACAAAACAGAAGTGATTGTTTTTGGCCCCAAAAAAGAAAGGTCAAAGGTCAGTGCTCACCTTGAGTCCATGTCACTAAACCCCACAAACCAAGCCAGAAATCTGGGTGTAATTATTGACTCTGACCTGAAATTTAACAAACATTTAAAAGCCATTACCAAATCTGCCTATTACCACCTAAAGAACATTGTTAAAATCAAGGGTCTTCTGTCCAAACCAGACACAGAAAAACTCATTCATTCATTTTCAGTAAGTTAGATTATTGTAATGGTGTCTTCACTGGTCTAAACAAAAAATCAATCAGGCAGCTACAGCTGATCCAAAACACTGCTGCCAGAGTCCTGACCAGTACCAGGAAACTGGACCACATCACACCCAGTACCAGGAAACTGGACCACATCACACCCAGTACCAGGAAACTGGACCACATCATACCCGTCCTCAAATCCTTACATGTTCTTCCTGTGGGTCAAAGGCTAGAATTAAACTCTTACTCCTGGTCTATAAAGAACTAAACGGCCTTGGACCCAAATACATCCTAGACCTACTGGTTCCCTATGAAGCATCCAGAGCCCTGAGGTCATAGGTCATCAGGAACAGGTTTACTGTGTGTTCCAAAGATAAGAACGAAACAAAGTGAGGCATGATTCAGTTACTCTGCTCTTCAACTGTGGAACAAACTACCTGGATACCTGAGGTCTGACAACAACTGTTAACTAGTGTTAACTACTGTTAACTACTGTTAACTAGTGTTAATACCTGAGGTCTGAGAACAACTGTTAACTAGTGTTAACTAGTGTTAACTAGTGTTAACTAATGTTAATACCTGAGGTCTGAGAACAACTGTCAGTTCATTTAAATCAGATGAAAACATTATTGTTCACTGGAGCTTTTACTTAGATTATTATTTGCTTTAAAATGTTTTTATGTCTTGATTTTAATTGTCTTTTAATGTATCTTTATGATTTTAATTTTCTTCTGTTTCTGTTTTTGTGTAGAGCACCTTGAGTTGTCCTGTACATGAAATGTTCTTTACAAATAAATTTGCTTTGCCTTGCCTTTGACCGAAATCGGACCAGAACTGGGTTCACAGGACACTTTCGGGGGTAAGTCAGTGTGGGTGCACCAGAGTAAAGACACTGATGAAATCCAGAAGGGGTGCTGAATCCTGATCCTCCAGAGCTACCATCTATTTCCCTTTTCCAACACACCTGATTCAAATTATGAACAGAAGACTGATAACAACCGTCAGGTATGTTGGAAAAGGGATACAGTTAGAACCAGCTGTTATTAATTGCCACATTTCTGTACTCTACAAAGATTGGAACAATAGACACGTTAGAAATCATTGTGAAAGATTTATTTTCTGTGTAGTTTTTTCCTTTTGTTCTTTATATTTCTCTGTTCTGCTATTTCTCCTAGTTTCTGCCCAAACGTGGGAACCGGACGATGGCTGTGAAAATCCAAGGACGACACATGATAAGGAGTCCACACCTGCGGTGCCATGAAGTGCTACAATAGCTGCGTTTCCATTACGGTTTTTCACAAAACAATATCGATATGCCTAAAAATACAACAAAGTATGTTTGTGCTTTGTTGACGGTTATTCGAGGCGGGAGCGTCATAACTTTCGTGAATTATCATCCCAAGAGATTTCACTACTGTCACCTTCGGAGCTTCAGACTGACCATCCACCCTGATAATGTTAGAGTGAATGAATCGTCTAATTCTCTCATCAGTAAAAGTCCCTACCGAACTTTTTAAGTACACTAACGTGTTAAACAAACCAGCTGGTTAAAGTTATAAGGGTCTGTACATGTGGTCCCTACGTTGTCAGGTCCAAATATTAAGTGTCAATATGTTCAGCACTTAACAAATTATATAGACTTGATTACTGCAATAGCCTCCTCTTCGGCCTTCCTTCCACACAGTTGCAAAAACTACAATACATTCAGAACTCCGCCGCCCGCCTTCTAACTCACACCCCAATCCTCAAACAGCTTCACTGGCTCCCTGTTCTTTACCGTATTCAGTTTAAGCTACTTCTCCTTAACCTTCAAGTCCCTTCATAACCTGGCCCCTCCTTACCTTTCACACCTCCTACAACAGCACCGTCCCACTCGTCATCTCCGCTCTGGTAATTTAAACCTCCTTATGCCAACCGTCTGCACCAAGCATCGGACCTTGGGCGACCGAGCCTTCGCGGCCGCCACCCCTCGACTTTGGAACACTCTCCAACTACCCATCAAGAACTCGGTCACTCTATCCACATTCAAATCCCGTCTTAAAACACATCCCTTTAAACTGGCTTTCGCTGAGTTTCTTTTGGCTTTTATTTATTTATCTTTTTTTTTTTTCTTTTTTTTTTATGCAATGATTTTTTGATCTGTTGTGTAAAGCGTCTTTGAGTGTCCAAAAAAGCGCTATACAAGTTTGAGGTATTATTATTATTATTATTATTATTATTATTATTATTATTATTATTATTATTATTATTATTATTATTATTATTATTATTATTAAATGTATGTAGTGCTTTTCACACAGTGCTGCACTCGACACTTTACAGAACAGAGAATATATTTATCTGTAAAAAACAACTTAAATATTCAAAAACTAACAGATAATAAAATGAAACACTGTGTCTACTGTAGGAATCACCCTGATCATCACTCCAAAAGCAGGGTAAGGGCTGCCTTAGTTCTCAAGTCCCAGTAGCCAATGGTTGTCATGGTTACAGTGACTGCAGCTGCCATTTTCACTCAGAGAGAAGTGATCATGTGACCATGTATGTCACATCCTGTGACATAGAATTTTGGAAAACGTGTTTCCATTGCACTTTTGCAATAAATTACAATATTGAAATGTCTGAAAAAACACCTCATGAAAGCGCGAAATATTTTTATAGATATTTGAATGTTTTTTCAAAATTCTCCATTGCCAGTTTTTATAGCAATATTTACATTTTGCGAATTTCCAAGGGTAATGGAAACGCAGCTATTGAGAGAAGCAGTCGGAACCAACTGATAAAGATGACCTGAAAAATCATTTTTCGACTACGCCATCACTTATTTAGTTATTTTTTTTACGAAGAAGAACCCCGTCACAGTCTCCCTGAAATAAATCTTCAATGTACACAATGCCTAACTTGACCCAATCAGGCCAAGAAAAGGACTTTTTGCCTATTTTGAGACATTTATTATGACATAGTGAGGTGTGGCAAGTAAAATTTGGATTTTATGTGAGGATGGCCATGTTTCCTGTGAGAATGCCAGTACTGGATGATCATAAGCGATCTTGCCTCGAGTTTGTGTAATAAAAGCCTGTACTGGATATGGATAAATAAGCACCTTTTCAATAGCCAGCCAGGCTGGAGCTATATCAGCATTAATATTCATGTTCGATAACTGTTTTAGATGGAAAGCCTTTCATCAAAATGGGACCAGTCTTGCGGATACACCAAAACGAACTGTTTGGAAAACGGGTCCCAGAGTAGGAAGGTCTTAATACGGTGCCATTTCTGTATCCATACTGACGGGTAGCCATGTGTGATCACACCCACATCACACCCACATGACTGGAAAACACTGTAGTATTCATTCTCCTCACAAGACACAAGACAGCAACAATGGTGAACGACAAACGAGCAGTGGTGAAGGGTTTAGGACAGGGGTGTCAAACTGTGGTCCACGAGGGCCGGTGTCCTGTATGTTTTAGATGTTTCCCTCTTCCATTCCACCTGGAGGTCATTACATCATTATCAGTCTGATGAGGAGCTGATTATTAACTCTTTAAGTGTCAGTGCTGATGCATTCTGAATGGATGATTTAATTTAAAAATTCAGAAAAATTCAACCGTTTTCCTTTTAGTTTTGTGCATGGACAAGGTGCCAAAAAGCAAGAGTTTTTTTTAATTTTATTTAAAAAATTTTTTAAAGGCAAAATTAAAATAGCTGGGACCAAATTGCAATAGTAGTTTTCTTCTTTAGTACATTTTTTTTCAAAATTTTCCACATTATTTGTCATTTTGTAAATATTTATTAGTTTTTGTTGCTCATTTTGTTTATTTTTCTAAATTTTGGGTTTTTTTTATTGTAGTTTGTGTCTTACTTTGCTCACGTTACCAATTATTTTGTTAGTTCTCAGGAGTTAAAGGGTTAAACTGAATCACATGGAAGAAGGAAATATCTAAAACATGCAGGACACCGGCCCTCGAGGACTGGAGTTTAACACCTGTGGTTTAGGGTGTTAGCAGTGTTATTATTGTTTGTGTCCAGTGTGTGTCGCACCAGTAGTAAAAGCACATGCGTACCTTTTCTACCAGCTCATAGTGGTGTGTCATGTGAATTACATCGTTTTGAACCATCAATTCGCCCCCATGCTGTCGCAGATTTTTACTGAAACACTTCCATTTTTACGTAATAACTTTTCGAGACGGGTTCAAAACTAAAGTCGTGTGGAACTCGTGCAGACGTCGCCTTAATGTGAGGTTAAAGAGGTGAAGCTATCAGATACATTTAAAACATGCAGGATAGTTCTGCCCTACAAAGTAAAAAGGTAATAACTGCACACACCTTAAAGTTCTGTTGTTGTTCAGTCCCAGTAATTGCAGGTAGATTATTGGACATTAGGAAGTTATTGTTACTGTATATTTACTAGTTCTGCAAAAACCAGTGTGACTGATATATGGATTCATTCTGGTAGTGATTAGTGACTGGGAATTTAGACTTTTTATCTCATACTCTTTACATTTATATAAATATATGTACTTTATACTCTTTACATTTATATAAATATATGTACTTTATACTCCTTACATTTATATAAATATATGTACTTTATACTCTTTACATTTATATAAATATATGTACTTTATACTCCTTACATTTATATAAATATATGTACTTTATACTCCTTACATTTATATAAATATTTGTACTTTATACTCCTTACATTTATATAAATATTTGTACTTTATACTCCTTACATTTATATAAATATATGTACTTTATACTCCTTACATTTATATAAATATATGTACTTTATACTCTTTACATTTATATAAATATATGTACTTTATACTCCTTACATTTATATAAATATTTGTACTTTATACTCCTTACATTTATATAAATATTTGTACTTTATACTCCTTACATTTATATAAATATTTGTACTTTATACTCCTTACATTTATATAAATATTTGTACTTTATACTCCTTACATTTATATAAATATTTGTACTTTATAGTCCTTACATTTATATAAATATTTATACTTTATACTCCTTACATTTATATAAATATTTGTACTTTATACTTTTTACATTCTCAGAATAGACTTTTTTTTAAACTACAAAAATGAGATGTTATGTAAATAAATTGTAAATAAGTGCAGATAAACTGTGACTTTGTCAGAATTTTGACTTTATTTTATCATTCCTATTCTTTATCTTATAATAATTTCTTATCTCAAATTGATGACTCCTTATCTCATCATTCTGCTTTTTTTTTTTTAACTTCCTATTGATAACTATTGAATGTTTCCTGAACGTTTCCTGTCCTACTATAACCTACACACTAACTCACTGGTAAAGACTTTCATAAGTTTGGAAAGTTTTAGGACTTTTTTTCTGGTTAAATAAGTATTCTTTTATTTATGTGGAAAAAAGTTTTACTTTTCTACTTTATTACAATTTTACTTCAGTAAAGGAGTTTATTCAGTACTTCTAGTTTTTTCACACAAGTATCTGTACTTCTAATTAAGTACAGAATGTGAGTACTTTTACCACCTCTGCTGATAACTGCTGATCCAGAGGTAGAACCCAGGTTGAAGCAGCTCCTTTGACCTTTGACCTGCTGTTGTGTAAGCTAATCAGAAGGTGATCAGTGATCAATCAATTCAGTGTTTGATCATTGATCAGGTCCGTAAATGGTAAACGTTCTGCACTTCTATAGTTGTTCCACCTTCATGGTTCACAGCTCTTTACATTAGCCTCACATTCACCCATTCACACACACTCACACACCAGTAGGTTCTAAGGTTCTGTCCTACTGAGAGACTAAGGGTTCAGTGTCTTTGTCCAAGGACACTTGGACATGTGGACAGACAGAGCCGGGACACAAACTACCAACAATCATCAACATTGGACGAGCACTCTGCGAACTGAGCCACAGCCGCCCATAGTGTTTGATCATTGATCAGTTCAGTGTTTGATCATTGATCAGTTCAGTGTTTGATTATTGGACTCACCACAGCCAATCTTCATGTCGTCTGAACAGTAACAAACTTTAACTTCTGCTTTTAACTCATTTCTACATGCTGTCACATGCTTCCTCTTTCTTTTATTTCTCCTTTTTCTTCACTTTTCTGTTTTTAGATCAGAGGAGACACCCAGGAGGCCCTGCCTCCTGCTCCTCCTACTGCTCCTCCTCCTTCTGCGACATTTATAAATATAAAGAGTATAAAGTACAGATATTTATATATATATATATATATATATATATATATATATATATATATATATATATATATATATATATATATATATATATATATATAAAGAGTATAAAGTACAGATATTTCCTTCACCTCCTCTACCTGCTCCTTCTCCTCAGGGCCGTAGCCAGAGGTGGGGTGACCATCGTGGTCCAGCCTTTTAATTGGGGTGGCCCAAGAAGAACCTGGACCATTTATATATTTAGTTATAACCACAGACAGTCTGACAATCATCACCGATCCAGACGGTGGTGTCTCTATCGGACAAAGGAGGGTCTTGGTTCTGATAAACCAACACAGGTCACCTTTAAAATCTGTCCTAAATGTCTTTCCACAGGGAATAAAGATCATGTAAAGGACAATAACATGTAAATTGCAAGTGATGCAACACTACAGACTGAATCCTCTGGGTGCACATGTTGTTATTGTTTGGCTCAGATCGTGATGTCACATGTTCTGTACTCCTCCAGCACAACTGGTTCCTCTGATGTTGTGTCTCCCAGTTAGGGTAACCAGACGTCCACCTTTGGGCTGGACCGTCCATCTTTTCAATGCCTTGTGCAGCGTCCAACGCAGCATGAAGCCTGATTGTTTAAAATGAAGGAAAATGCATCTAAGAAATACAAACTATTCTGGGGGAGGACCCCAGACCCCCCGTTGAGAAAATGTTCCTCGTGCCCACCCAAAGGTAGTGCAAAGCCCGTCCAACAGCCTGATTCTGCTGTCGGGTCAGACTAATTGTGCACCAGAAATAGGTCATTCTGTTAACAGTCTAGGCGCTCGTGTCTTATTTTTTGTCTTATTTTCTCTACGTCATTCTGTGTTTTTGTCATTGTTGGAGTCCTGGGTCTTTTTTGTTATGTGGGTTCATGTTCACATTTTCCTACTTTGCTTCCTGTCACTGGTGTTGTCTCCACCCCTGTAATCAATTCACCTGTCATTTAGGGTAGGGTACAAATGTGTCATTTTCCTCTGGTTATAAGTTAAGAGGGATTTTTCTTGTCTAGACTTCCTGGCGTTGACCCTGTGACCCTGTGTTCCCCATGGCTTTTGTATTGATAGATGCTAGATGATAATTGTGTCATCTAGCATCTAATGCTAACAAGGTGATGGCCAATATGAAGCTCAGAAGATGACGGCAGTCCTTCACATTTGCCCAAAATAAAGTTACCTCCAGGCTCCTTTCATAGCAGTATTCAGATACGTAGGGCCGGGCTGGATCAGGATTTCCACAGCATCCAGGCCACTTCCAGCACCACAGAGGCAAAATTTTAGTTTTTTTCCCCTCCAAATACCTTTTGTAATTTCCTTACAGCAATTAAAATAATACTATTACACTGACTGTGACACAACACGACACTATTAAACTAATGCATGACAACAGCTCACAGTACAGTACTTTTCTGTCATTCTCTCCCTGACTCAATATTAAAATGACACACGTGTATATATATATATATATATATGTATATATATATATATATATATAATATTAGTGAGGCGCAGGTCGATGTATAAATGACCCACAACCAACCGCTTTTTTAACTTAACCACCCGCAGCTCGGACCGCAATAAATGTATTTGAAAAGAACCGACCCGACCCGCACTTGACCCACATTTTAAAAATGTAATCAATGGTTTTTATGAATATCACATGACCTTACTCACATACCTGCATTCATTTCCATGTTAAAATCTGATGTCATTGGGATCGACACACAGTGACAGCCAAAGACACATTTGAACTCAGTTTCAGTTTTTATTCTGTATCCAGTCAAACAGGTTGGTTTAGTGTTGTCGTCTGATACATTCATTACGTAGTCATGATCTGGGACTTTTCTTCTTTTCATATCAGCAAATTCCATAATATTAAACTATTACAAATAAAACAAGCCCAAACATACGTCCTTAATCATAGTTACATGTATGACATAACACACATTAGTGAAGTATTGTTAATAAAATGTGCAGATGGTGTCAAATATACTGCCCTGAATGGAACGTGTCATCATTCTATGGCGGCTTCACGGCTCGTCCTGAGGAGAAGGTCCTGAGCACCGCCCCCTGTCCCTCCAGCCATAGTCATCAGCATCTACCTTTGAATTCTGGTTCTGTCTGGTTTTGCACATCCTTGTTTTCACCTTTCGTCTGTTTTCGACTTTGCCTGTTCCTCATCTGTGCCACATCAGACTTCGGATCACCTGCTTTTAGACCTCTGTCTTCACCCCGGTAACGTGTTTTGGATTTTCCTTTGGACTGATTACCAACCTAACATGTATGACCTATTTTCGCCTGACCTCTGTGTCACTGGGGTCACTGGGGTCACTGGGGTCACTTAGGGTGTAATCCAGCTACAGCGGGTGAAGATGTTGAACACCCTGTATGAGTCTGAAGAGGTCAAAATGTCTATACAAAATTTGATTTTGTCCTTTGACCTTTGACCTAGAGTCCTTCATGTTCTGTTCATGACTAGTCACCTGGTGTCCCCCGTCCCCCCCCCCCCCCCCCCCCCCTGGGGGGAGTGGTGGTTTTCCTGACAGTGTCTGCACGGGAGCCATGGACGACAGGATCTGCAGTATCTCGCCTGTGCCGACCTGTGACCCCGGACCCCCGCCCCTGCCTGTCTGGACCAGCCCCCCCTCCTTCATTTATAAATGGACGTTCATCTATAGCCTGTCCGTCCACGGGAGTGGATCTGTCCTTCAATGTGGTTCTCCTCAAGATTTCTTCTTTTTCCCACTGGGTTTGGAAGTTTTTTCTTGCTGAGAAGGAGGGTCTAAGGACAGGGGGAGGGTCTAAGGACAGGGGGAGGGTCTAAGGACAGGGGGAGGGTCTAAGGACAGGGGATGCCTGGGACTTTTCATGTATCTCTGTAGTTGATTGTGTTTTTGTAAAGCCCTGTGAGACGACTTTGTTGTGATTTAGGGCTTTATAAATAAAATTGAATTGAATTGATGTCAATGCACATCAACAGTGAGAGCAACACTAAGCTAAACTGAGTATACAGGAAGGAAAAGGCAATTCCTGACCTTTGACCTATTTGATCATTTTGAAAACACATTTTTGGTGACCTTGACCTTTGACCTACATTCTCCAAAATTTTATGGGATCTATTCTGAACCACCTCACACTTTTCTGTGGAAATTGGTCCAGTAGTTTTTATGTAAAGTTGCTGACAAACAAACAAAAACAATTCTCCTCCCTCCTTCAAGTGGGTGGGTTTTTAAAATGGGCGGGGCTTAGCTGATCAATCAGGCACTTTCCTTTAAAAATATTAAACTTGGTACATGGTTAGAGTAACACAAAACTACAATTTTTATTCCAGGTTCTGCAAGAAACTGCACCCCATATGGCGTCCATCTTAGATTTCAAAATGGCCACCAGTGTGGGTCAGTGTTGAATAATTCTGTAATGAGTTGAAATATGGTGACAGTTGAAATTCCTAAACCCACATTTTAAGGCTGTAGGAATCTAATGGTGGCATAAATGTGGGGGGAAATGTGGTGGCCATCTTAGATTCCAAGATGGCCGCCACATTTATAGAAATATTTTTTATATTTAAAGTTCTACTACTTTTTTTTTTTGTATTTTTAGTTGAGTATTTATTTTTGTGGCAACTTTTTACTCTTACTCCCTACAGTTCTATAAATACAGTTGTACGTCAACTTATGAAATTAATTTGTTCCAGAAGTGGTTTCATAGCATGAATTTTTCATAAATAGTCACATTTTACATTTAAAAGGCTTGATTGGTTCCAAGGCCCCAAATACTACCCCCTAAATCCTTTAAAAATGATCAAAGTGTACACATTTAGTATAAATATGTGTTAAAAATCAAAGAAAATGTAGATTTTATATGTAATGTATTGGTGTCAGTGGGTAAATATGTCTTCACTGACTGAACATTAAAATGAACCAGACATGTGGGTCATTTTCATACCACACATGTGGGTCATTTTCATACCATTTAGAGATGCGCAGTTGAACTACCCACCCACGGGCAGATCAACCACGAATTGGGTGGATGAGGCGACAAAAAATACTATTTTAATTAAATGCGGGTGGGTTATTATTATTATTATTATTATTATTATTATTATTATTATTATTATTATTATTTTATTCATTGTTATTATTATTATTATTCATTGTTATTATTATTATTATTATTATTACTATTATTATTATTCCAAAGGTAAACAAAGGAAAAGGACAGTAAAATACTTATTAATCAGGCAGTATCCTGTTGGTCTGGTCGTTCACAGGTGACAGCGGCAGAGACGTCAGTGAGGAAATAAAAGCATTTAAAACTAAGAACAGTAAGAACAATTTGTGGAGGTGGTAAATGTAGACAGGATGTATTATCTGTAAAAGGTGTGAAGCCGTTCATGTATTTAAAAGTCATCAGTTTAACATGGTTCATCACAGCTGGAATAAAGTAAAACAGTAAGTTTGTTCTGTGTGTTAGAAGAGGTCAAAACCTAAGTTAACTGATGCATGTGTGGAGCTGTGCTGTAATGATGTGTACAGGATATATTTAAACAAAACATGTATTTTTCAAATGTTTGAAGACTTTTTTTTATTATGTATTAATTTTATTTATTTTCCCTTTATTATTATTATTTTTAAATATTATTGACTGACGTATATGTACTTCATTAACAAGCCTTCTATTTAGACTGAAGAAAAACTTCACACCTACAAGTGTTTAGACACATACGACTGTTATGTGTGTGTGTGTGTGTGTGTGTGTTAAACATGTGTTAAACATGTTCATAACCTAGAGGTGGTGTTAATAACAGAAGAGGCTGGAGTCATTATTGTCTTAACTAGACAAAGCTAGCATGCTAATCTGTTAGCAGGTTAATAACTTCCTCTGGTTTAATTTACCAGGTTAATCACTTAACCACATATTTGTATATCTCTCACATCTTTCATTTTTATTTTCAGTCAGTTCTTCATTGTAGGTTTGGTTCATGCTGCAGCAGTTTTATTCCAGGTCCAGATTGTGGTTAGAATAGGAAGGACAGACAGACAACATTCCTGATCATGTTCTTATCCCATCCACACCCTGGATCTTTGTAACCATAGATGTTGTCTTTTTTTTTTTTAATGGCTGAGATCCAGATGAAATTCTATACAGTTTAATTCTGTCCTTGTAACGATTCTGACAACTGACAAACCAACAACACAACAACTAGACATCTCATTTTATTTATTCCATTTTATTTTATCTTATTATATTCTGTTTTTATTGCATGCCAGTTGGTTTATCTTGTTTCATTTTGTTATCTTTTACACGGGGGTTGCACTGAAAATTTCACTGACATGCAAATGCTCAGTGACAATAAAGACATCTTGAATCTTGAATCTTCATCTATATAAACAACAGCGTTTCCATGCAGTTATTTTTAGTCCAGTCTGTGCGCGCAACTTCCTGTTATGTTTGAATGACGTTGACTGTGAAGGGTCTATAGTTTACTTTCATACAGAAACAATCTGAAAACATAAACATACAAGACATAAAAAACTAAATGCCTATGCCTTGAGGAAGATCAACATGAGGATTAATTAAAACCATGGTGTTGGTTGAATGCTAACATTACCTAAACTAGGACTATAAAGGGCCCACTACAGGTCATCACCCCCCCCCCCCTACAATGAACCAAATGCTCCGCCCCTGCTATAACTCAAACGAATGCTCGAGATATTACAATGAAATTACATGGGCATATACATACACCTAATGCACAACAGATGCAATGATCCATTTGAGTAAAGGTCAAAGGTCATGGTCACAATGAATTAAAAGGTCAAAATCACATTATGGGTTATCAGTCAAGAACAGAGGGTCACAGAAGTTTCAGATTGGGACCAAACAATGCGAAATAAAGATTTCTACAATTCTCATAATCAGTGTTATCACCTACGACTAATAGTTTTTGAGATCTATGGAGGTCAAAGGTGACATGTAGCAAAATTACCTTGTGTAACACTGTTTGTGTGTGTCAAAGATAAACGTATCACACTATAACTTCATCAATATTGGATATATTATCATAATATTATCACACACTGACACATATTTATACATATAATGAAATTATCAATGTTGCAGAAGGTCAAAGGTCAAGGTTGCATTAAGCAGAAAGGTCAAAATCACATTATCAGCTCTAATTTAAGAACAGGTTGTCATAGAAACTGGAGATTGACACAAAATAGGGAGGGGGGTTTCATCTGAAGCGTCCTGGAAATGATGCAAAAAAAAAGAAAGAAAAACGGGGGCAGATGGGAAGGGGTCAGGGTTTTCTTATTTCTTACTTGGAGCCCCATGAGACCCTAGCGACGGCCCTGCTTTCATCCACAGAAAAACAAATGACGAGAACGAACAAATGTATGAAGAGAATGAAAGACTAGAAAATGACCTTTGACAAATGAAAGCATTCTTTCTAAAATAAAGTCAAATGTGGAAGTTGTTTTTACTGTGACACACGCCAGTGCAGAACATGAACGACTTCCTTCAACTAGAAACCACAAAAAAAAGTTGTGTCATCGTCCACTAAACTGACTCTGACATGGACTGTCAACCCTCTGACGTTAGGTTTATTCAAGCTGCTTGTCTTTCTGTTGTTTAACCCTTTAACTACTGCCCTGCAATATATATATATATATATATATATATGTAAACAGTGCTGGGTAAGTTACTTTCAAAAAGTGATTAATTACAAATACTAGTTACTTCCCCAAAAAAGTAATTAAAAAAGTACTAACTGCATTACGCCAATAGCAAAGTAATTAGTTGTTATTATTATTTTTGGTATTTTTGGTACAGTTAAACAGTATTGATCCTTGTTCTGTGATGTTACTGTGGATGTGATTTAAGATGGTTCCTTAAAAACACTATCAAAGATATTTATAACCTATTATCAGTGGTAAAAGTTAACAAATAAACCATGTTATCACAAAGCTACAAACCGCAGACCTCCAGCCCAAATTAAAACAACAAACACAAAACATGCTATCAGCTGATGGTAAAAAAAAAAAAAAAAAAAACATCCCAGAGAACAGGACACCCCTGTCCTCACAGCTGATAGGCCACCTCTTATAGCCCACAGCCTTCAGCCCTGATGAAGGTGATGGTCTACCTGTCCCTTCACTTTCTTTCCAGTCTGCTCCCTGTCACCTCTCACCTTAATTATTTCACCTGGTCCTCAACACACCTGTCCTCATCACCTCTCACATGTTTGACATCTTCTATGCTCCTGTTCTTTTTTCCCTACGGACCACCGGATCGTTGTACCCGTTTGAGAGTTCGGATTTTTTGTGTGTGTGAGTTGGAATGACTCATGGTCATCTTTGCTTATCTAGACTTTAAGTGTTTGAGCTCACAATAAAGAGCCTGTGTTGAAGCGGTTGGCGTCTGCATTTGGGTCCAATCCACTACACATCCATAACAGTACCTGACAATAGGCGTGGCAGAAACAAGACACATGCGCGCACAAAAGTGGACCCCAGCATTTAGCCTACACGACACGTAACACCCCACCTATCCAACTTATTAGCAAATCATGATGGATGTTGTTGTCATGTATGTTAGTGGAGTTCTATACTGAGCTGAATGTGAGCTGGGTGCAAACATAAGCAGCACCAATGGTGTTGTTAAAACTCCCAGTCGTTGTCTGTACCAGGACACACTAGCGCTCCACTTCATCAAATGGTAATCATTCATCATATTATTTCCAGAGTAACGATACAGTTATGGATAAAATAATTAAGTAATTACTCCGTTACTCAAACTGTGGCTGTGTTAGTAACGCTGTTATACTCTAACGTTTCACATTCTCCCAAACAGTGAAACTCACTCTTCTCAGGCATTGGTGGAAAGAAGGGGAACTTAAGCCCCAGATGTTTTTTTGATCTTGTAAAAAAAAACATTCCATACAACACATATTAAAACTGATATATGTGACCCACCACCAGTAAACCAGGCATAAGTGTGTGTAAATCCAAACAGAGTTATGTGTGTATCTTGGTAGAGTGGAAACTAAGGTTTAAGATGGTGAAAAAATGATGTTTCTATCACAAGTAGAACCAAAGTTATGGTCATTTTAATATCCACATTTGGACATATTTTACAATTTGCATATTTTTAGATATTGTCCGTTAAAGTTTTGGACTGTTTTGGGGTAGGAAGTCCTTAGCAACGCATAATAATTTGTATCCGATTGACACAAATTGTTGACAGATGTTAACAATTCACACTCTGATGGACATGTCACAGAAGTTTTATATATTATAATAATAGGACAGAAGTGTGACGTATTATAATCATTTGGCTTACACCATTGGACAGAACATTCAATATAAGCTTTTACCTCGTACCAAACACTTGGGTGTTTACCCACGGAACGGAGATCGTTTTGTTCGGCGAAAAGAGGTGGAAGTCGTCTTTGTCTTTGCTCAGCAATACCTGAACTTTTGTCACCGCTTAAATAATTGACTCAATAAACACCTTTATTGATTGGATTTCAATGTAATGACCACAGGAACTGAACATAGAGGTGTTAAGGTACCGTTTTTTGATAAGGTGTAAACACTAATAACAAATCACCTTCCAGCCTAAATTTGGCTGTAGCTCTGAACGGCTCAGCGCGACTTATGCCTGGTTTCGTGGTGGTGGGTCACATATAGGCAACAATTCTACATTAAACCCAAATTTCCCTCATTCTTAAAATGTTCTTATTTGACCCATAACTATCATTCCACCAGCAGATCCAGTCTGTGTTCTGATTCTAAACACTAATGTGAAGAGTCTGCTCGTTTGTCACAAGTCAAACATTACATTATCATTAAGTTAAGTTAAGTTCCATTTATCTCAGACATACGTGTAGGTATTTCTCACCTGACATGTGTCGGCGTTGCTGAACGTTGCTGCTGTTTTTTAAAACATGTCGCTGTGATGAAAGCGGAAGTAACACGCCGAAACATGTGAGAAATACCTACACGTATGTCTGAGATAAATGAAAGACTAACTTAACTTAACAGTATGACATGATGAATATCCTACAGTTATTACAGTACCATGGACATAAGACATGTCTTAAAAGAGGAAGATAAAAGATATGAAAAAACTCAAACTAAACAGTTAGAAAACTAGATAACTGATACAAACTATCAAACCTGCTCAAAAAACACATTAAAACTAATTGAATTAGACAAAAAAAAAAGGTCAAGACTAACTAAAACTAAACTATAATGTCAAATCCAAAAGTATTCTATTTCTAATCCTTAGTTTCTACATTGTGTTATTACCTCTGTGACGTTTGTTTGATAAGTCCAAAAATGATGGATGGATTTTGATGAAACAATTTTAATGAAACGATTGGGAATGATGAGATGATTGATAATGCATCAAGGAAGAAACCATTACATTTCAAGCTATAAAGGTCAAAGGTCAATGTCACAGTAAAGGTCAACAGTTCAAACACATCAGTGGTGATATCTCAGGTCAGACCAGATAGTATCAGCTGTTTTTTTCCTTCACTTCGTCTGACCTTCTGACCTCAGATGAGATAACACCCATAGGCTCCATGACGTCACGTAAAGACGTCATGTGACGTCACGTAAAGTCGTCATGTGACGTCACGTAAAGTCGTCATATGACGTGGCACCAATGGTATATTTGGTAAATGTATGACCTTTACCTTAAAGCAGGTTATTGACATATTTAGTTAAATCAGACAATATCTTGTGCTTCATATTTAACATTAGATCTAACATGTGACATTTGGTCGTTGTGCGACGTCACATAACGTCAGAGTGACGTCATACGTGGTCGAATATTGAAATGGACATATGTGAAAAACAGGACCCAGGATTTGTGGGAATGTTTTTAAACCCTCTAAGGGATTGTTAATGATCCATAAAATAAATGGTTAGTGAACACAGAACACTAGTTTACATATCCAGCTCTGAGTGATCTACTTATTATTTATCATTATAATGTCATAATATTATTATGTTATAATATTATTTATAATATTAACTCACTGTTAAATATGTACATTAAATATGTACTCATTTGCAATACATTTTCTTTCTGCTGAATCAAACTTTATAAGAGTCCAAATTATGAGAAAAAGGGTAAAAATTATGAGATAAAAAAGTGAAAATTATGAGATAAAAAGCCAAAATAATTAGATAAAAAGTGAAAATTATGCGATAAAAAGTGAAAATTATGAGATAAAAAGCCAAAATAATTAGATAAAAAGTGAAAATTATGAGATAAGAAGTCTCTTTCTCTCCCTCACATCTGTTTCTGTAATTTTTATAACATATCTTTCATACCAAGTCTGTTCATGACTAGTCACCTGGTGTCCCCTTTCCCCCCTCCCCCCCTGGGGGGAGTGGTGGTTCTCCTGACAGTGTCTGCACGGGAGCCATGGACGACAGGATCTGGAGTATCTCGCCTGTGCTGACCTGTGACCCCGGACCACCGCCCCTGCCTGTCTGGACCAGCCCCCCTTCCTGCATTTATACATGGACGTTCATCTATAGTCTGTCCGTCCATGGGAGTGGATCTCTCCTTCAATGTGGTTCTCCTCAAGATTTCTTCTTTTTCCCACTGGGTTTGGAAGTTTTTTCTTGCCGAGAAGGAGGGTCTAAGGACAGGGGATGCCTGGGACTTTTCATGTATTTCTGTAGTTGATTGTGTTTTTGTAAAGCCCTTTGAGACGACTTTGTTGTGATTTAGGGCTTTATAAATAAAATTGAATTGAATTGAATTAAATTCCCAGTCACTGAGCACAACCAGAATTAATTCACATATAAGGAGAAACACTGTGAGAAAAATAAAGTATTTTCAGTGTGCCTTATAGTCTGGAAAATATAGTATCTTAACTAATTGGATGGATGTATATATATATATATATATATATATATATATATATATATATATATATATATATATATATATGTATATATATGTATTTCAAAAGGAATTCTGAACCTAGCTGGCAGTCAATGAGTTAATATTCTAATTCTGTTGGACTTGGCGCCCCTAAGACATCTGATGCCCTAGGCGACCACCTAGTCTGACTATGCCAAACCCTGCTTGCCTGTCCTGGTTGGACCACAGGAGTGTCCAAATCCCTGTTTAGATCTTCTTGTGTATGACCCCTGTCTGTTCCCTGCTAGCTTTGTTGTTGGATTTCTATTTTTTAGTATCGGACTCTTTTTAGACCCTGACACTGCCTTGCACCTGTCAGACCTATTGGAGGATTTGGACCCCTGTCATGACCTACGCCTGATTACCGGTAACGAGTTTGGACTGTAGATGTTTGGGGTTGGATTTCTGGTTTTGACCCTGGACTGTTTGTTGATCTGCGCTCTGTCCTGCCCCCCAGTTGGTGACGTTTATCGATCAGGAGATCATTCTCTAATAATAATACAAAGTTTCATTGTCCCAAGCTTGGTCTGAGTCCTGTATTTGGGTCCATCTGGGTTCTAGAAAAAAACCACGTTCAGAGTTCCCAGTTTACTGAAGATTCCAAACAAACACAATCGATGAAGGAGGAAGAGGAAGAGGAGGAGGAGGAGGAGGAAGAGGAAGAGGAAGAGGAAGAGGAAGAGGAAGAGGAAGAGGAAGAGGAAGAGGAAGAGGAAGAGGAGGAGGAAGAGGAAGAGGAGGAGGAGGAGGAATTCCAATCAGAGGAGGAAGAGTAGCAGGCTAACGAGGCCGACTTCAACCTGCAGAAACAAAGGTAAACAGGCTGTAACATGATTGGCCAAAGAGTCACCACTGAGGTTCCAGACCAATGGGGGGGGGGGGTCATATTACTGTATGTGCGGCCATGGTTTCAGAGGGGCTTGTCCACCCACATGCTGGAGACATCCTCCTGGACCACCAACACCATCCTAGGTCCACATGTTCCATTGATGTCATCATTTGGGACAATGTCCACAAACCTCAGACAGTGGTTCACCACCAACACCAACCACTTTATAAACATCTGTTTGCCACCGTACTCTCCTTTCCTGAACAGCGTCGCCGTCCCAGATGTGGATGGGTAAAAATATAAAAATATGCCTACATGCAATCTGAATTATTTTAACAATATTTCCACCAACTGGCGCCGACAGCCTCCACGTTCCTTCTCCTCCAATCACATTAGACTAATGCGTAGGCTATAGACTGTGATAGAACTGGCCTGGGATGCACAGAAGATGTGCCCCCAAAGCACGGTGAAGTAGCCAGTTGTTTATAGTTATTAGGGAAAAACAATAAGTATTTGTCCTTTCAGCATCACAAATGAATGGTGTTGGGGGGGGCGGAGCCTCTGCGCCCCAGGCCAATTGTTAGTTGATATGTATCAGTCCAGTGTGATCGGACGACTATTAGCAATTGTTCACCAAAATAAAACGGAAGAAGAAGCAGATGGTGGATGAAGTTTATTAATTGAAGACATTAGAGCAGCAGAGGTTTGGAGCTAACGCCAGTGCCACCTTAACGCTCTTCTATGATATCGTAGCAGCTTATGTTCAAGTGTTTAAAAAAGACGAAGGGAAAAAAACCTTTTCACACTAATCTGTGTCATATGACTGCGTCAGCACCCACCCACACAACACCATCATCAAATTTGCAGATGACACCACTGTAGTGGGACTCATCACGGGAGGCGATGAGACGGCCTACAGGGAGGAGGTCCAGAGGCTGGTGGGTTGGTGCGCTGACAACAACTTGGTCCTCAACACCTCAAAAACAAAGGAGGTGATTGTGAACTTTAGGAAAAGGAAGTCCGAACTGCAGCCCATCCACATAAACGGGGAGAGTGTGGAGAGGGTGCAAAGTATCAAGTTCTTGGGTGTGCACCTCGATGAAGGCCTCCAGTGGAGCTCCAACACCACTGCAACGGTTAAGAAGGCCCAACAGCGCCTCCACTTTCTGAGGATCCTCAGGAAGACCAACTTAAAGAGGCAGCTGCTGACCGTCTTCTACCGCTGCTCCATTGATAGTGTGCTGTCCTACTGCATCTCAGTGTGGTTTTCCAGCTGCACGGTGGCTAACAGGAAGGCACTTCAAAGAGTCATAAACACCGCCCAAAAGATCATCGGCCACCCTCTCCCATCACTTCAAGAACTGTACAACACACGCTGTCTAAGGAGGGCACGCTGTATCCTGAAGGACTGTTCCCACCCAGGACACCAGGTTTTTCAGCTGCTGCCTTCTGGAAGACGCTACAGGCTGCTAAGGGCGACGCACAAATAGACTCAAAGACAGTTTTTATAACAAGGCCATAATGCTGCTTAATTCAAGTTCATCAGTTCATTAAACAACAGTTGATCTGTACAATAATCTGTGCAATAATCACTTTACATGCGGTTTATAGAGGTGTAATACCACTGTCATCAGTGCTCCCTGCTTTTAGTTATTTGTATTTATTTTGTTTTTATATATAGATATTTATATTTTAAGCTGACTGTTGAATGTGATATTTCTATTTTTTATACCTGATAATTCTTTCTATCTTTTTTGCACAGTGTGGGGAGTCAATCCCAATTTCGTTGTGCTCAAGTACCATGTACGAAGGCTCAATGACAATAAAGTTGAATTGATTAAATTGAATTGAAGTTTATTAATTGAAGACATTAGAGCAGCAGAGGTTTGGAGCGAACGCTAGTGCCACCTTAACGCTCTTCTATGATATCGTAGCAACTTATGTTCAAGTGTTTAATAAAGAAGAAGGGAAACAAACCTTTTCACACTAATCTGTTAAATTAATGAACTTCATCTTCATCCATCCATTTATTTTGGTGAACTTCTGTTTTGTTGTGAAGTGAACTTGCAGTTTCTCTCTTTCACTTTTGTGTGTTTTTGCTTCTGCTTTATTTCTGTTAGAGCAGCATTTTTCTCTTGCAGTTTCACGTCTGTTACATTTGTTGAATGTGTTTGTGTTCTCGGTCGTTCATCTTTCTTTGTGTTTGCAGCGTTTTGTCGATGTGGTGCCTTTGCCCCGTTGGCCACCGTAATTTTGGGTTCTTGCAGAAATGATAAATGGTCAGAGTGAGTGATAAGACACAGGTAATATGCAGACACTAGGGGTGTGAATCTTTCACTCACACAAAGAATCTCGATTCACAGATCCTGATCCGATTCAGGGTGATTCATAAAAATTTGTGAACGATTCGATTAATTACTAAATCTGTGGGTGGATATAAAACCATCCGTCTGTGTGGATCAACCACGGATCCACGGTTTCATCCATAAATATGCTTGTATTTTGTCACTTCCTGTCCGCTACCCACAATTCTTTTAACTTTACCTCTATCTTTTACCGGGGGAAAAAGTAGATAAACATCCGGTTGGAAGTTTTAACGTGTATTACAGTTTTTCTCAGTGGCTTTGGTGCATTTTCACAACAGTTAGTGCAATTCTCAGAACATCCAGTGCAAACAGCAACACCTAGTGGATAATCTGCAAAAGCAAATCACTCTCTCTAAACAGATAGTCTATTACACAAAAGCAAGTACTCATGCTAATGAAACTGTCATTACCATCAAAACCACAAGTCTTGACTCCATAGACTATGAACCAGAGTCCTGCACGGTTCTGATTTTGACAAACCGCAACCGCCCGTACCCATCATGTTCAAACCCGTATCCGACCCGTTTTCCGACGAAAAAAATAAATAAAATCTGCACCCGAACCGACCCGCTATAAATGAACCCGATATCCGACCTGAACCCGAAAGAAAATGTCAGATAGCCAAACTTAAATACAAACATTTATTGCCACGAATATACTGAACAGTGACATATCCAAGGCAGTGATGATTAGTGCCCTGCACGGGCCTATTATCTGGGCCCGAGCCCGGCCCGAGCCCGGCCCTGGCCCGAGGGGGTGGAGCCCCAGCCCAGCCCGGTCCGACAGGTTTTCAGAATTCTCATGGCCGAACCCAGCCCGGCCCGAATTTTTTTGTTTGTTTTTTTTTACCTCCCATAAGAATGTTTTAGCGTGATAGAACGCTATATTCATTGAGTGTGTTCGTAAATTAAATCTGCCGCTTTGAAAATGGGATAACGCTCTGCAGTTAGAAAAAACAGCATTCTATTTTTTCTGTGAATAAGCGAACAGTTTCTGACAGATCAATGTGGACATAAAAGAGCAGGTTAAAATAGGGGCTCATGTTTTGATCAGCAGCTTGAGAACTCGGTCTGTGACCGCTGCTGGATCCGCCACATACCCGTTCAAAATGTGATGAACCCATTGGGCTCATCTTGAAGGGTTGGAATACGTTGAAACTTAGTCCAGAACGGAGATTTTCCCTTAGTGTTGTTCACTCTCTTCAATTCACCATTTTCAACTTTGTCTTTATGTCTTTCTCCATGTTTGTGGTGGGAGTCGGGAAGTCGCGCGAATCGGATAGTGAGGGAGGCTACCGTATGCCCATATAAGGGAGGCTACCGTATGCCCATATAAGGGAGGCTACCGTATGCCCATATAAGGGAGGCTACCGTATGCCCATATAAGGGAGGTGCCGGTGCCGGGGAGAGCAGCAGCTGCTGCGTTCAATTGTTTCCATTTAAACAAAACACAGGTTTTTTTTAAATAATTAAATTGAAAAATAAAAGTGCCTGGCCTGTGTCCCAGGTAATTATACGGTCATCGGGCCCTCGGGCCCTCGGGCTGTCGGGCCCCTCGGGCCCCTCGGGCTCCTCGGGCCTAGGGCTCCGGTGCAGGACTCTAGTGATGATGTTTGACATTGTATTGAAGATGAATGTCACATATTATTCTATTGTGTTATATGTGTTGTTTAAAGAGTGAGGTAGTTAACGTGTCTGTGGGCCCTCAGCCCATATACTTCCACGTCTTAAGAAACAGATATTTCCTTATTTGTGGCAGACTAAGAAAACTCCTCTATAATATGATGTAATGAGAGAGAGGGGGACAGGAGTATAAACATCTGGGATCTCTCTCTCTTTTTGGGGGCTTTTTCTCTCTTCTTCTGCTGCTCGCTCCACTTCCTCTATGCTAGCATTTGTCATGTTTTCATTATTGTCAGTGTTTTCCAATGCAAAAAAAACCATAACCCACTGACACTTCTGCCTTAAAGACCACTTCTAGACATTCCAAAACTTCTGTAAAGTTGCAAGTTGCTGGAGGTAGGGGCTAAATGAGTACAAGACACTGAATATGTTTCACATTTTTACAGCATTGTGTAAATGAAAAAATACACCAACATTCTGTCAGTCAGAAATAAAACATAACAAACATCCTGTTGGTAAAGCTTCATACAAACAATACTGTAATACAGTAATGGGACATGGTTCAGTTCCTGTCTGTATGGCCACATATTCTCATCGATGTCACAACGGATGTTTTCTGTTGCAATGCAGCGTGGGAAAATTGCCTTTGACTGACTCTGACATCGCCTTTCAATCCTATGTTGTGGAGAGTTACAGTAAATGTCATTACAATGTACAGTAAACATGAGGTACTGTATTAAAGTCTAAACTATTGGGTAAGTGTACTTCCCAGTACTGTACATGCCTGTTCTACCGACGAAATGTTTGAATTCTAGAATTCACTGTGGTCCGTCCAACATTTGGTTGAACTCTGCGACCAGCCTCAGCCATCGGTGAGACTGTGAGTGATCACATGGTCGATGAGAGTTGGACTGATTTAGGGAGAAATTAGAACATTTAGAAATGAGGGATTTGTCTATGTGGCCTCTTCTCCCTGCTACTCTTCCCCTTCCTCTTCCCCTTCCTCTTCCCCTTCCTCTTCCTCTTCCCCTTCCTCTTCCTCTTCCCCTTCCTCTTCCTCCTCCTCTTCCTCTTCCTCCTCCTCTTCCCCTTCCTCTTCCTCGTCCCCTTCCTCTTCCTCTTCCCCTTCCTCTTCCTCCTCCTCTTCCCCTTCCTCTTCCTCGTCCCCTTCCTCTTCCTCTTCCTCGTCCCCTTCCCCTTCCTCTTCCTCTTCCACTTCCTCTTCCCTCTTACCCTTCCCCTTCCTCTTACTCGTCCCCTTCCCCTTCCTCTTACTCGTCCCCTTCCTCTTCCTCTTCCTCTTCCTCGTCCCCTTCCCCTTCCTCTTCCTCTTCCACTTCCTCTTCCCTCTTACCCTTCCCCTTCCTCTTACTCGTCCCCTTCCTCTTCCTCTTCCCCTTCCTCTTCCTCTTCCACTTCCTCTTCCCTCTTACCCTTCCCCTTCCTCTTCCTCGTCCCCTTCCTCTTCCTCTTCCTTTTCCCCTTCCTCTTCCCTCTTCCTCTTCCTCTTCCCCTTCCTCTTCCTCTTCCCCTTCCCCTTCCTCTTCCTCTTCCACTTCCTCTTCCCTCTTACCCTTCCCCTTCCTCTTACTCGTCCCCTTCCTCTTCCTCTTCCCCTTCCTCTTCCTCTTCCTCGTCCCCTTCCTCTTCCTCTTCCTTTTCCCCTTCCTCTTCCCTCTTCCCCTTCCTCTTCCTCTTCCCCTTCCTCTTCCCCTTCCCCTTCCTCTTCCCCTTCCTCTTCCTCTTCCCCTTCCTCTTCCTCTTCCCCTTCCCCTTCCTCCCCCCATCCTCACTCCTCTTTCTCGTCGCTGATCTTCCATTTGTCACAAAATTGTAGAAAGGCAAATATTCTGTCCTTCTTAGTTTATATAGTTTTACAAATTGAGGTCCATGGGTTTCCACCCTGATTACTGTAATTGTGAACAAGTGAATGTCATTGGTTAGTAAACTATAGATCACACCCCCTCTTGTGAGGAGGAACTGAATTACCTGAAAGTAATTGTTCCATTTATGTACTAGCAGGCATTTCAGGCCAAAAAATGATGAAGAAAAGCATAGAATTTGCTTAACATCATTTGAAAACAAGTTCATCAATTTTGTTTGTAATG
>CM035800.1:1594863-1627363 GCA_020466265.1 Siphamia tubifer | reverse complement strand
TTTTACCTATTTTGCCAAAATTACGAGATAAAAAAAAGTCCCCTTGTCAAACTAAACTACAAATCTATTATATTTTCTACACTTACAACTGTCATCTCACTTCATCTACAATTCAACATATTGACTTTTTCCAATATTATTAATTGATTATTTCTATTCAAACGGTCCAAAAACCAGGGCCTCGTCCAGAGGAGACTGTGCGGTCCCCCACAGAAGAACCTCCTTTGGACAGAAGCCCTCGTCTGTGAGGGACACTGACCTCTGGGACATACGGGACAGTCCAACACTGACCCGCTTTAAAAAACAACTTAAAACTGTGGCTGAAAACAAAGCAGTCATGTGACCAGTAGACTCCACAGATGTCCTCTTTGTATGTAATGTTATGTTTTTAGGTATTTGCCTCCAGAGGGACTGTAGATGAAAATGAGGTTTGTAGTTAAAATCCGGCATATTTACATTTGTGTCAAACTTATGTTCATTAATGTGCACTGTCGCTATCAAATAAATAAATAAATAAATAAATAAATACAACATTTCAACCACATTCACTGTTTTTAAACAAAACCACAAGACTCTAAACACAAGGACCAGGACAAAGTGCAAAAGGTCAAATGTCAACATGTTTGTCTAATGACCTGAGGGAGGTTTACTGTTTGTTTGTTTGTTTGTTTTTTGCTTTTCTAGTTTGGATTATTTTAGTGACTTTTATTTATTTTGTTGATTCTTTGTCATTTTTATTGTCAAATATGTCATATGTACACCATACAGCACAGATTCAATGACCTCGATGCATTTTGTTGATTATTTTTTATTAATTTTGTTGATTTTTTTGGGTCATTTTTTCTAATTAATTTTGTTGATTATTTCCGTCATTTTTATTCATTACCTCATGTTTGTTTGTCCACAAGATAACTGCTCTAATTATTGGACACATTTGGATGACACTCTCACAGATGATTGATAATGTGTCAACGAAGAAACCATTACATTTTGAGCTATAAAGGTTAAAGGTCAAGGTCACAGTGAAGGTCAAAGTAAAAAAAATTCTGATAAAAAGTAAAGGTGAGATAAGTCAAATTAAGGCGTCACAGTGCTCACAGACAGAAGGTTGTTGGTTCTATTCCCACACCAGACCTTTCTGTGTGGAGTTTACATGTTCTCCTCGTGTCTGCGTGGGTTTTCTCCAGTTACTCTGGCTCCTCCCACCATCCAAACACATGCACTGATAGGTTAACTGGTTAACTAGTTAACTGGTTAATCTAAATCACCCATAGGTGTGAATGTGACAGTGATAGTTTTTTTTATATATATGTTCAGCCCTGAGATGAACTGCAGACTCATACAGGGTGACCTCTGACCCCATCTTCACCCATTATGGCTGGATGAGGCCCCCAGTGACCCCTATGACCCTAGTGAGGATAAAGTGGGTTCAGAGTGGGGTCAAAAAGTCTAGTTTAAATCTGAATGAGATGAAAAAAATTGGTGTCTGGGATAATAAATAATTCCTGAACAAAAGAGAAACACCAAACAGGTTATTGTCTTTGTGAAGAATTTACTAGAATTTTAAACAGGGACAAAGTTAATACAATATTTTAACCATTTATCTAAACGCTTTTTGAAGGATTTATTTCTTCAGTTTAGAAAATGCTTGAATTTCATGTTTCAAATATTAAAATTGTTTTCTACCAATGGTCAAAATTATGAGAAAAATTATCTGACTTACATCTATCCTAGGACCGGCACCAGTGTCAAATACATCAGTGAATCTACAGGCTGTACTGGTGGAGAAAACAAACATCCATCATTCTGCTCTGAAGAAAATAGTTCCACGAAATCACTGTGTGAAGAATTGACAGGATTTTAATGTGAACTTTTTTCACTCCACATTTTAAAGCACAGGTGTCAAACTCCAGTCCTCAAGGGCCGGTGTCCTGGATGTTTTAAATATTTCTTTCTTCCATGTGATTCAGTTTAACCCTTTAACTCCTGAGAACTAACAAAGTAACTGGTAACATGAGCAAAGTTAGACACAAATGGCAGAAAAATCAAAGACAAATACAATAAAAATTAAAAAACCCAAAATGTAGAAAAATAAACAAAATGACAAATAATGTGGAAAGAAAACTATTATTGAAATTTGGTCCCAGCAATTTTAATTTTGCCTTTAAAAAATGTTTAAATATAAATAGAAAAAACTCTTGCTTTTTGGCACCTTGTCCATGCACAAAAATAAAAGGAAAACGGTTGAATTTTTCTGAATTTTTAAATTAAATCATCCATTCAGAACTCATCAGCACTGACACTTAAAGAGTTAATAATCAGCTCCTCATCAGACTGATAATGATGTAATGTCCTCCAGGTGGAATGGAAGAGGGAAACATCTAAAACATGCAGGACACCGGCCCTCGTGGACCACAGTTTGACACCCGTGTTTTAAAGGATAGACTTCATAGTTCAGAGACTGAGGTTAAATTAAACAGGTTCACCTTCTGGTCTGTGGATGCACTGGTGACAACACTGGACACTTAGGACACATGTGGGACGTCTTAGGACACATGTGGGGCGTCTTAGGACACATGTGGGGTGTCGCTGTAAAGCTCCCACGTCTTCATCCACTTCCAGAGGTCGTTTCACTCGTCACTTTGTCCATCGGTCAAGAGTTTAGCAATCTGATGACCTCTGATCAAACCCCAATAATCACAGGAAACAGTCCCAGTAGAGAAACTTCTGAACTCCACCCATGAAGAAGGTTCCAGATACGACACGTTTAATGAAGAGCAGGTAAGATGTCATCCTGAAAATACAACTGTCCTTGTATGAGTGGACACACACACACACACACACACTCTTGTGCATCTTTTTTTCTTGCCTCTGCAGTAAATACATCAAAATCACACTTTAATAAACGCCATGTTTCCTGAACCCTCAACAATGTGACTCATTATCACCCCTCATATCACCCCTCACAGACAGAGGCATAAATACCAGCTCTGGGAACAACGTCAGGAACGGAAAAAATAATTTCATCTGCTTTTGGAGGAATTAGTTTTGAGTCGTACTTTTACAGTTGGATAAATAATCACAGGTTTCCAGTGTGTGACCGAGTCTATTGTCACTTATCCAACACTATATAGAGTTAATGGAGACTGAAAAACCCACTGGTTTAAGTCACATGTTTTTTTTTTCAAAGTGACTAAACAAAATTTTTCCAGCACACGCTCATGTTGTAGTTGAACTCGTTTAATGCATCCTGCTTGTCACGCTTTTGCACAAACTTTTAGATGATATTTACATTTTTGTTAATGTTTAAGGTGTAAAAGTCGTTTCTGACAGTTCTGAAGCTAATGCTAGTGCAACAGAACTACAGGAACGACCCCACATTGACAAACCCAGAGGCCAGTTTACACTGTTAAAAAGGAGAAACCTTTATTTTTTTGTGTTTTTTTTTTTAAAGACCATTAAAATAAATACTATACAGAATCCAATGTAGAAAACTTGATACATGGTTCTGTCTGAAAAAAGGTTAACAATTTCATAAATTCATTTTTTTAAAAATAGCACTGACCACACACCCCAAACATGACAGTTCTCCTAAAACCAGACACCACACCCCTGGAGGACAAGCATTTAATATGTCAAAGATTGAAAAAAAGAAACAGTTTTGGGAGGTAAGGGCTAGAATCTCTATACATCTGCTAATTTTATGTAGTTTGGTCCATTTTGTCTCAAGGCCCCCCATCCCCCCCACCCCCCTCAATCCCTCCCAAATCATTTTGGCGAGGTAGGTTACAAAAAGTGACACCACCTTTTTGGAAACAAAAAAAAATAAAAAATAAAAAAGAAATATATATATATATAAATCCAATACCAAATCATGAAGTTCAAGGCAAAATTCTCACACCGTTTTTAGCCTCTGAAAACATGGACAGGCACCAGTCAGCTACTGAGCATGTGCCAAAGCACCAACACGGAACATTACGGATCCATAATAAGGTGATAGTTCTACGCTCTGTTTCCATGGTAATAATCCTTTGAACTGCTAATATAAACCAATCACTGCAGTTTCCAGGTAATAATGACGCAAATGGATTTTATTTAAAGTCTAAAACTATTCTGTAGTTACTCAAAGTTACCCAGTTTCTTTTTCGTTACCTGAAAAAAAAAAAAAAAAAAAAAAAAGGTAATTCCCAGGAAAACCGAATATCTACAGAATCAGGGCCATAAAGTACATTATCACTCGTTACCACTTAGTTATTTGGAAGGAGAAAAAAACCCCAAATCTAGTTAGTACAGTAGTGAGATGGTTTCTAACACGTCAGTCATTTAATGGAAGTTAATGGTATCAAGAGCTGGAAAATTAACTACTTTATTAACCAGCAATGTTAATCATTACCATTAAAAATTATCAGAAATGTACACGTTAAAGACAGGCCATTACAGAACAACTGCAGAGTAAATTACACTGGAAACTGCAGAAATTACTTTTAGTAAGCCATTACAAAGGCATCATTACTGTGAAATTATACTAGAATTACCATCAAATTAAGTCAAAATGATAGAAATGTAGACGTTAAAAGAGTTTGTGTTGCTATTAACGAGCAACTGCAGAATAATTACACAAAACTGCATGAAATTAGTCGTTAATCAGCCGTTAACAAAGGCATCGTTACCATGAAATTGTCAGAACTACCACCTTATTTACTATCCATAATGTCAAGCGTTGGCGTCAAAGCAGAACTTACAAAGAGCAAGAAAAGTGAAGCAGAAAGAGGATGGAAAAGGTCAAGTCATTCATGATGGGTTTTACTGTACACGTTTTATTGAATCTGCCCTGTGTACTCCGGCCCCCCAACACCCAAATTCAACAGCGTTCTGAATGTGTTCAAGGACATAAGAATAATAACGGCTGCTTCTGGTACACTCGCGTTGTGTAAAATACTGAACTGGTGAAGTGCGGCACTGTTCTGCAGCCGTGTCCGCGGGAGACGCTAATGTGTAAAATGGCCGCACGGGACTCAAAAAAAACCGCGGCTACGTTTGAAAAAGCGTGGGTGGATGGATGGTGTAGATTAAACCGACCTACGTACGGCACTGTTAATGCTTAGAAGCAGAGGGTGGAGTCCTTTATATTAGCCACATTAACTTTTTTAATGTGTTTTTTGGAAATGCAGTCACCTGTTTGGCTTTAGGTGAAAGGGTTACAAACGGTTTTCATTTTTGTCTTTTTAAGTCCTTGGCTTTTACAAAAAAAAAAAAAAAAAAACAATACTTTTACAATTTTCATCTGCTTTTTAAATGTTGACAGAGACTAAAGCTGCAGAAAGCGTTTCAGTTCTTCTAGGGGTGTTATGGATTATATGGCCAGCAGCTGAAGCAGGTCAGTAAATGCATCGTTCCAAATCAAAGATGGCCGAAATCGATTAGGGAACACTGGAGGTTATCTTCCTTTTTCCAAGTATTGTTGTGGGATTTTTGTTTTGTTTTTTTTTAGCCAAAAAAGGAAATGTTAGAATTTAAGATTTCATAGGAAACAAGGTTCTAAAATGAAGGGGTTGGTGATAAAGAGGAGGGGGCAGGCGGTGGAATCTTCTAGATCAGATCTGCCACGTTCATGGGCATCTCCTCGATGGTGGTGTTGTAGAATGTCTCAATGTCCCTCAGCGTCCGCTTGTCGTCCTCCGTCACCATGTTGATGGCCACGCCCTTTCTGCCAAAGCGCCCGCCCCTGCCGATCCTAGAGACAGACACGGGCCGGTTACAAACAGGAAACCGAAAAACAACAAAACTGGCCCAAATGTGGCCCGTACGATGAAGAACATAAGAACCCATTACATGTCCCCATATGGTCTTTGTTTATAAACTAATGTTCTACACATTTACCTCCATCACACACTTCAGTTATTGATCAGCTCTTCAGAAACCTGACAATGCGTGATCAATACTTACAGGTGTGATGCAACACACTCACTTTCTTGGACTTCTTAGAAAATAAACAAAAAATACTTTCCTCTTTCAAGTAAATAAAAAGAATTAAAAAGTAGTTGTTATTATTTACAGGTCCTTATGTTTTCATTTTAATGGTCAAATCAGATTGAATGTGGAAAATAAACATGACTTTGAGAACCATGCACTAAAGTTTGTCATGTTACACATTAGTGGAAACTAATCACTTCACACATTTACTATTGATCGTATTCAACTGTACCTGTGAATGTAGTTTTCCCTGTTGGTGGGCAGGTCATAGTTGATAACCAGGGACACCTGCTGCACATCGATACCTCTGGCCTGAAGGAAAACATACGTCAGTCCAAGGAAACACATTTACAATATTCAATAAACACATTTACAATATTCAATAAACACATTTACAATATTCAATAAACACATTTACAATATTCAATAAACACATTTACAATATTCAATAAACACATTTACAATATTCAATAAACAATATTCAATAAACACAATATTCAATAAACACATTTACAATATTCAATAAATAGCCACAGCCACATTTACATATTTTTCCAATTCCAAATTTCCTGGACTATAAAGTTAACCTAAAATACATTAACTTTATCCAAAAACCACAGTGCTCTTTATATATGGTTCATTCTGGTTGTGTTCAGTGACTTGGAATTTTGACTTTTTTTAAAGGTTTGATTGATCAGAATAAAAGTGTGTTTTGTTGTGTTACAACTCAAGGTTGGAAGTAAAGGATAATGTATGGACCACATGTGGACAATAGTTTATTCAGCTCTAGTTAATTGGTCTTTCAGAGGTGGAGGTACGGAGGCTTGTGATTGGACAGAACAGCCACTTAACGTCTGGATGAATAGGAATGTGTCTACTTCCTGTTCTGCATTTGTTTTAACCATCAACGTGCCCCCCCCAGACTTACTGGGTCTTTTTACTTTTCCAGGCCTGGAATTTGCATTTTTCAAATTCTAAAACATTCATAGGTTTTTTCAAAACATATGAACCCTGAAGTTTGGTTTGTGAGTGAGTGTACGAGTGGAAGGACTGAAATATGAACATGTACGAGTTTATTGTAAGATTCCACAAGTTAAATTTTATATTAATATTTAAGGTAGGAAGTTTAAAACTTGATGGTCATTAATGTGTTTTTATTTCTGCTGTTGGTTCTGGATGTTTATAACAAAGACATTCATGTAATAAAACATTTGACCCATTAGTCAGAGCGTGGAACTATTAGTAACCAGTCACGAAAAACGTTGGCAGCATCTACACCAGCAGTGCAGAAGTGTGTGTGTGTGTGTGTGTGTGTGTGTGTGTGTGTGTGTGTGTGTGTGTGTGTGTGTGTGTGTGTGTGTGTGTGTGTGTGTGTGTGTGTGTGTGTGTCATGGTGACGACACCAGGAGCATGTGCAGAACAGGAATCATGTCTATATTAATGTCAGAGGAATTCAGAAACTTATTCTGAATTATTTTCAACTGGAAACAAGTCTTTGTTTTTAATGTGATGAGTTTCATTTTCAGTTGTACTTTATGTAAACAGTTTTTATGTAGCATGAAAAGCACTAGACAAATATTACATGGTCATGTTAAAGTACAATTCAATTGGACTAAAAGCTCATGTAAACTGCAGTAAAGTAGTGAGTCTGAGACTTGAACCCAGTCACTGTGGAGAACAGAACACTTTCTCTACCAAGGATATTTCAGTCCTTCTACACAGGTCGACATAGAAGGAGAGGGAACCTTGGCCTTGACCTGAACTAAACAACAACAGCTTTTAACACTAGTGTGTGTGTGTGTGTGTGTGTGTGTGTGTGTGTGTGTGTGTGTGTGTGTGTCACGTACCAGCAGGTCAGTGGTGATGAGCACTCGACTTGATCCGGAGCGGAACTCCCTCATGATCAGGTCTCTGTCTTTCTGGTCCATGTCTCCGTGCTGAAAAAACAAAAACAATAATATGTGAGCTTCAGCAGTTACAGTCATTTGATCTAAAGTGAAGCACACCAAGAAAATAATAACTGCCAAATTCTGTCTCTGTTTTAGTGTGAAGTTAATTTCCTAGTCACTAAACACAGCCAGATTAATCCAGGAAATTAGTGTTCAGTGCACCTCATAGTCTGGAAAATATAGTACTTTTAGAAATTACATTTTTTTATTAAATTCCTCAAGAAAAAGCATAACTTTCAAAATAGATTCAAAAATATATTCATCTTATCTACTTGTTTTATTTATAGATCAGTTCTACAAAGACACTAAACACATTTTTTAACAGAAGCAGAAAATGGTTCATATTATAATTTCTTTCCAAGTTTCAGGTTATTCACATTTTGTTACAGGATCAATAGTAAATATTTCCATCATTTAATGTTATTTTTGCACTAAAACAGACAAACTAAGTTATCAGTAATTCCAGGTATAATCTAATATTTTTATATAGATCATATTGGTAATAATTGACTCATAGAAACTATTAGTTCATTTTAACATTGAACATTATTCTTTGTAGATGAACACCTGTATGCCAGCTTCTGTTAATATGGTGGATATTTTAGTAGTGATGCACATCTTTATACATCGCACGTTAACACTTTAGCCCATTTGTGATCACACTGGGTTGAAGGTTCAACGCCCATGTTTTAAGAAGAGAAGATTTAGATCCGTTTTTAGAATAGTTTTGGGACATTGATCTCCCCTGCAATTCATCTCATCTTCTGTATGAAACAAAGCTTTTCATTTTAAAATCGTAATAATGCAGCCAAAGCTAGATTTCATTAAACTGTCCAGACAGAACTGGGTGAAACAGCTGATTTCAGCTGCAATGTAGAATAGATTTAACAACAGTGTTGTGTTGAAGTCACTCCCACAGGTGTCTTGCTCAGGTGGTTGACGTATGCTATGCTAGCTTTACTTGGCAGATTTCATTCACTTCATTTTAGCTCAAAAGGACCATATGGAACTTTTCAGAGTTCACTGCATCGTTAACTGTTGCATGCTACAAAACGTCTGTTATCGTTTACTGTACGACGGCAGCATCGGCTAGAATTGGGGCAATTACTCATCTGTTTTGTTTAACACTCAAAACAATTCTACGGTGGCCGACAGGGTAAACACAGAAGTTCACCAAAATAAAACTGAAGACGAAGTTAAAGTTGATTAATTTCAGAGATTAGTGTGAAAATCTACGTTTCCCTTTTTCAAACCCTTGGCTGTAATCTGCTACGACATCATAGAAGAGCAGCATAGGTAGTTTAACCTGCCAGTAACTGATTTACAAGAGCTTGTCTTTGGTTTTATTTTGGTGAACTTCCATTTTGTTGTAGAGTCATTTGCAGCATTTTTCTTTATCATTTGTACATTTCTGCTTCTGCTTTGTTTTGGTTAATGAGCATTTTTCTCTTGCAGTGTACTTCTGCTGCATTAGTTTTATGTTTTTGGTTGTTTATCTTTGCGTTTGCAGCGTTTTGTTGATGCAGTGAGTTTGCCCCTGCCGGGCACCGTATAATACAATATTCTGTATTAGTGAAGAATCAAATATCATGTCTCATCTGTAATAGTCACTAGATCCACTTTTAGATCAGTATTTATTTAATCTGGTTTAATTATGTTGATATTTCACTTCTGTATCTATGATCTTTTGTGTGAAATGACAGTTCTCCATCTACACATTTATTTTTTTCCACTTTTTAATCCTTTCATTAATTATCCAACAATCTGATATTTGTGACTTCTGTCGTTCCACTAGTTTTCCTGCTTATATTTTATCTTTACACATTTGGATGATGACATTCTTTTATTCTGTTCATTTAAACATGTTCCACTCATGTAGATGATGATGACTGACCAGGGCAGAGACAGTGAAGTCTCTGGCGTGCATCTTCTCAGTGAGCCAGTCCACTTTCCTCCTGGTGTTGATGAAAATGACAGCTTGTGTAATGGTGAGTGTTTCGTACAGGTCACACAGTGTGTCCAGTTTCCACTCCTGGGAACAGACCAAGGAAGGGATTAAACACCACCCCCCAGTTTTAAAATGGAAAATTAGAAACCACTTTAGCTTTGGATTTGACAGGACGTAGGTGTTCCCACCTCCTTCTCCACGTTGATGTAAAACTGGCGGATACCCTCCAGGGTCAGCTCCTCCTTCTTCACCAGGATTCTGACGGGTTCACGCATGAACTTCTTTGTGACCTCCAACACGTCGGCTGGCATGGTGGCCGACAACAGGACCACCTGTTCCAATCACAGAATTCCCAGGTCATTTTCATCGTTAATTTTGTTTCTCGTTTTTTTATTTTAGTCTTTTGTCACATTTTAGTCGTTAACGTTCAGTATTTTAGTCCAAACACGTCAGTCTTTTTAGATTTCAGGAATATTCGTGTGTGTTATGTTCCACAACTAACATATTGATTACATGTCTGAATTGACTTCAATGAATAAATCCTCAGTGATTCTTAAAGTTATTATAAAGGTAGTTGTAGTGTTACCATTTCTACCTGAATTTAAATTAACTACTACAAGGTCACAGTATACCAAATACTATACAGATTAAATGTTCTGAATACTACATCACAAAAAATAGACCGATTCAAAAGAAATATGTTATCAGATGGAGGTGTACAGTAGAAAACATACGGTGCATATGCTATAACCTATTCTAAATAAATCACAATAACTCAAATAGACCAGTCAACAGAAAAATGGAGGTCAATATTAGAAAGACCATATGAACACAGAGCATTTAATCAATAATTCAGTCATAATGTCTTTCAGGAGTTGAGGCTTACTGGTAGAAGTGTGTGTTTCAATCAACAACTAGCATGTTTTTATAACTAACTACATTTGCAGAGTTACACATAAGGACATGTGTCCACACCATGTCTTTTTAGCACTTTCTGAGAACACGTGTTGCCAAGTTACACAAACGTCACACACTTCCCATTAGATCCATTGTATGTGTAAACATTAATACTGTGGTTGTCCCGCCTCCTTCTTGCTTTTGATTGGTCAGTAAGATAATTGTGACACCATTATGGTCAGTGTTTTTAGAACAGCTGTGTCGTCTCATCGCTTTTGTACTGGACATGACCAGACCCTTCATACTCACCTGTGTGTTGCTCAACAGCTTCTGGAAGATCTCGTAGATCTGGTCCTTGAACCCACGGCTGAGCATTTCATCTGCCTCATCCAGCACAAACATTTTAATGTGCTTCGAAGCTGACGAACACAAACAGAAACACGTCCCAGTTTAATTCAGAACCAACTTTTCAGAGGCGTAACTGAAAATTAACACGACACCTTCTTACACAATCACCAAGTAAAAAACTAATTTGATGCCAAATTAATATGGAAAAAAAACCTTTGTAAAAATATTTTTAATATAAGGATTATACAGAAAGTCAAATATTTGATCCACTAAGACAGTTCTGACTCTACACCAGAGGTGCCCTGGTCCTAGAGTCCCACTGTCCTGCATGTTTTAGAGCAGTGTCAAACTCCAGTCCTCAAGGGCCGGTGTTTCTGTACGTTTTAGATGTTTCCCTCTTCCATCACACCTGGAAACCATTGAGTCATTATGAGTCTTCTGCAGAACCCATGACTCTGTGTTTGACACATTCTGAATGGATGGTTTAGTTTAAATATTCAACCTGTCCAATGATACACACAAAATTATTCCTTAAAAGGTTTCTAAAAGGACCTTATGTTTTTGCTGGTGTTTGTCTGTGTTCAAGATAAATAAAACTTATGGACGGATTTTGATGAAATTTTCAGGATAAGTTGGAAATGTGAACATGAAGAAGCGACTTTTACCTTAAGCACTTCCTACAATAAGGAAACCCAAGTTTGCTTTTAATGCTTGATTACTTTTATTCTGACAGTTTTTAATGAGTTTAATGCTTTGTTTTCTATTGGACTTCATGTAAAGCATCTTTGAGTACACCATGGAAAATGTATTTCAAAAATGACAGCACAGATGTGGATGTTCTCTGTATTCAGAAACAAAGTATGATCATGTCTCTGGAGCCCCAGTGTCCTGAAGACACCAGCCAGCAAAACGCCAACTGGAGCGACACAACAGCGGAGAAAACCAGAGTCAGTTGACACGCATGAGTTTCATCACTATACAGGACACGCTACTGCAGTAATGACCAGACCTTTAATCCTACACTGACTAACTTCACATATACTGGTGGTTGGGCTGAATACTTGCACATTTTTTGGAAACTACAATGACTAGTGGCCATGTAACAAGTCTCAAAAATTACAACTTACAAATGTTTTTGCGGTTCAACATGTCAAATACGCGGCCAGGGGTTCCCACCACGATGTGAGGGGCTTCAGCCTGCAGCTTCTGGACTTCACAGCGAACATTTGTTCCACCAATGCAGGCGTGACAACTGGCCCCCATGTAGTCGCCCAGAGCCAACACCACCTTCTGGATCTGGACGAACAAACACAAACACATTCAAGCAATTACTGCATTTTCCACACAAGGTGTGCTTACACTTTAATTCTCTCCAAACACCACAGTGCGCCTTATATATGGATTCATTCTGGTTGTGCTTAGTGACTTAGAATTATGACTTTTTTAATCTCACAGTTCTGACTTTTTAAAATTTGATTTAGCAGGATAAGAGTGTTTTGCTCCATGTTACAATTCAACAAAGATGAGGGTTATTGTGACCGTTTAGCTTTGCTTAAAGGTGGTTTGGGAGATTTTTTTGGAACAGTTTCTACTATATTACTTTAAAACCTCTTTACGATCCCATATCACACACTGAAACAGAATAAAAATAAATAAATGTTTTAGTCCAGTCTAGAGGGTGGAACCAGAGGAAAACCCCAGCCAATCATTGTACCGATCATCTTCAGTGATTGATTTGCTGATACGTCCATCAAATATCAGGCCACCCCACCCCCATCTGCACATTTACATAAACAGCTATGGTGGAAAAGATGACAACCAGCAGCAAAACTAAAGTAAAAACTGTTTGAAAAAGCTGAGGGTGGTAATCGGTACAACTTTCCAACACTGGTGTCAAGTGAAATGGGAAAAGGGACTCAAAACCTACACTAAGGTGGTCGTGTTTCTACTCTATAAGTAAGATAACATTAGGATTCTATAATATTTGGACACACTAATGGCTTATGGGCATCATATTCACCCCGTCAGTGAGAAAATGTCATATTGACCAAACAATGTTCCAGCAGGTTTTGCTCAGTTACCAACAGTGTGTGTAAACTGATGGTGTTACACCACCAACTATTGTCCTTATCCCTATATATAGTTTTCCCATGGTGTTTATGTCTACACCTTTTGTTAGCTAAGCTTCATGTGATACAAACTGATAATTGTTGCTTATGGTTTTGTTATTTTGGGTGATAATTGACTGAGTTCTGGTGAATGCTCGTAAACCTCAGTAATCGTTCCAGACAGCAGCGTGGTTTCGGGGGGTGGACTGACGAAGAGGCATAGGTGTGTATACTTTCAAACATAGCTGCAGGAATAATTTTCCAATATCTACCACCCTACCTTTAATATGCCCAATATATGAAAAACCTTATTTAAAAAAAAAACACATTCATTGACAGTGCACCTTCTAGTGTGGAGAACACAGTAATGTTAGGACTTGTCAAAAGTTGTGTTGAGTATATTTCCACAAGTACAAGTGAGATGCTCTGAATTGGGTGCACACTGGAGGCCAACATAACAGTCTAACATTCAACCCCCGTAACGAACACCCATCCCCATAACAGTGTTTTTAGGTTAAGGGGGTTAAGATTTTATTTAAAAATGGCCATAGAGCCACATTAGCTAAGGTACGGGACATTAGAAAACATGAGGAAAATTAATAAACTTCAAGACAATTAGTCACAACAATACTAAATAGAATGTATGCTTGCAATAGTGTTGAAAGGTTGAGTCCGAAAATGTCAATCTGATAAGAACAATGAAATGTCAGTAAAGTACGGTAATACTGATCTGTCTTTACAGTTTGAGTGGGAAAACACTTCAATATTACTTCCTGGGTGTGCAGGAAGTTGGACTAAACCATTATGGAAAAGAAAAGAAAGGCACGATTGATATCCTGTTATGGGGTTGAACGAAGATAGAGTAGAAAATTATATAATTTTAATATTTTTCATATTAAGGCAGTTACTTGATATTTTTATTAGTTTGGCTTTTGGTTGAACTCTGAGCCTCAGAAAACAAAATGTTTGAAAATATATTTAAAATAAGTTCATATCCTCATTTTGTGGTTTAGTTTATAAAAAATCTTTTGAGGTTAAATGTGCGGGACACAAAGTGCACCGCATTCAGAACCCCCCCCCCATTATACGGTTTTATTTCTGGGTGTTTGGCAGCTGCTTACCTGTTGAGCCAACTCCCTGGTTGGAGCGAGGACCAGAGCCTGGGTGCCTTTCAGATCCACATCAATCTGCTGGAGGATGGAAATGGCGAAAGTGGCAGTCTTCCCAGTGCCAGACTGGGCCTGAGCAATCACATCATGACCTACAGGACAGGAGAAGACAACGTTAGTCTGGTTCACCTCAACACACGTGGCAATTATCAGCTACATCTTCAATAATAATCATTGTAATAACACGACAATTTTTGAATGGTCAAAAATGTTTCTTTTTTAATTTTATTTTTGCTGCTCTAACTTTGTTTAGTTAACTATTTTAATAGTGATTGACAAAAACTCATTTTACCCCCCCCCCCCTCATCCTTCGCCTATAAGCAATACACTGCGGATGTTTCTAAGCTGATATTTGGATCAAATGAAAATATAAAAAACAATTATAATTAGTAAATGGAAATAGTGACAGTTAAACTAAAAATATGACCAACTGTACACCTTTCATTTTTACTTTCTCTTTTTGCATTTATTCTTTTGTTTCCTCCCTCATTTTCTTGTTTCCTCCTCCCCTCTTTCCTCCATCTTATAGCTTCTTCTGTCAGTAAATCATAGCATTGATTGTTTAAATTGGGTTGTGTCAGTTTCTGTTTGCAAATGCTGCTGACTGAAACTTTATTTGAAAAAAAAATTGTGAATGAAATCAAGATTATTATAACGACTGTCAGAAAAAACGCAATTCAATTCTTAAAATCCTTTAACCCTAAAACACATTCCAACTCTTGTCAGGCCATTGTATTTCCAGTAGGAGGCAGTAGAACCATTTTACAACACTGAGCTCAACAGCTTCCTTCAAGTCCTTCAATATGAGTGGATAATGCTTGTACAGCAGAAAGTGTGATTACAGTTAGTGAATGGGGAAAATAAAAACAGAACCATGTTCTGTGCAAGTCTGATAAGGGACATTTTATACAACACCCACCCCCCCAGCATCAATACCCATTTACTTTAAAGAAATGTATACACATTACAACTTGAATGTTGTTATTGTCAGAGTCTGGCTCTGGATATAGATTTAAATATCTATAATAAAGTGTAAGTGTAACCTTTACACTTTCTTGTTTACTGTAATATAAATCATGATCAAACCTCAATATGACAAATCTTTAAGACTTTTCCCAAGGTGTGGATTCTGTTGACATTTATTCATTTAATAATCCATTATTAAAGGTGAATAAGGTGTATTTCAGACTGTGCACTTTGTTAACCATTGGTATAAGTATTAATACCCGTAAAATAACACAATGGATTTTCGTCAACTTTTCACATTTTTATAAATTTATTTTCATATAAACATGGTGGGCCACTAGTGAAGATCACTAGGATTAGCACCAGGCTTAGTGAGATTTTTGGAGAAAACGGTGCACATGTAAAAAGGACAAACTTCCCCCAATTCCCATTTTTTAAACGATGTGTAGTGATGATCCATTGACAAATTGTACTTCATTAAAAAAAATAAATCTGAATAGCATCCAATCACAATTCACCAAACTTTGGAAGAGGATTACATAAAACTGAAGAGGGAGGTTCAGTCTTGTGCCATTAGTCACCCTTCTGCTGCCTCAGAACCATCCTTTTCAGTCATGTATTTTCTCTGCATCTGATGAAACATTTAAATGTGAAACCTACCAGGACTATTGACAGACTCTCTAAAGAGCAGAAAATTAATGTTTTACATTTTGTATACACAAAATTCAATACTTACCCTTGATACAAGGGATAATGGCTCTCTGCTGGATTGCGGAAGGCTTCTCAAAACCATAGGCATATATTCCCCTGAGCAGAGCCTCACGCAGGTTCATCTCATCAAAACTGTCCACGATCTGGTTCCAGTTGCTCTGTAGGAATTCAAACATTTGTGATTTAATATGCTGAAATGTAATCAAGATCCAACACTTCAGAATTAAATGCTACTACAAAAATGTACAGGTTAAGGATAAACATATGCACTTTGTACAGCTTAAAGTTTACTGTATGTGAGGATATTAATTATCCACTACTTTCGCACGATTTATCATTAATCATTTTTTATCTCCCCAACATCAAAAACAAAACTTGGGGGGGGGGGACAAGCATGGGACAACAATATTAGAAGTCATATAGAAGACAAGATACAAAGATACAAATAATATTACCATTACTATGATTACATTTTATAACCAGTATATTTTTTAACCTTTCACTCCAGCAAAGAAACCAAAACAGAACTTTTAACGATTTAACACAACAGAAATACTGTTTGACATAGAACCATAAATATATGTTCTAACATCCATTTCTTTGTATTTCAGATAACCCAAAGAATGTATTTGAATAAATAAATGCCAGACTATTTATTTTACTTCTGTATGGAGACTTATGGGGACACCATGTACATTTCATTCCCACCATTTCACATAATCTAATCAGACTCACCTCGATGATGCCATCTGGCTCCATGCATTCTGGGCCATTGTCTCTGTGAGGAAAACAATCATTGATCACTTTTCCATCCATTTTCACCATCAAATCCACTTCTATAAAATCGACATTTTAACATAACTTTACAGTCCAAACTGAGTACTGGCTGGGACTAAGCGTAGCGGGTCCGTTTTCACAATAGTCATCCATTAAATGGACATTTTAGCGGATGTGAATGAACCAAAGCAGTATTGTACCGGAAAAACCACGTTCCGTTAACGGGGCCTCACGCGCACGAGCTAACGCCTATTGAGGAGGAGGCCGCCATTTTTAACACACACTCAAGATGGTCGTTTTCGGAAACCTTTTTTTACGAACACCAAAAAACTGAGATTTTTACTCATACTTCCACACATTTGGATTGATCTAACAAAAAATTACGCCTGAAATAAATAATCGGGTGTAATAATATTTTAAAATGCCTTAAATGGGGTTTAGCTGCCACCGGCTAACGGGCCTAGCTTTTTTCCCCCATTTTCTAAAATGACTATCTAAAACCGTCACGTCAGCTGTCCGTTAACACCCCTTTACCGGCACAAACAAAGCATTTACCCGCTTCGAGAAGGCAATGAAATTGGAAGAAAACTACCACGTTTACCGGCCCGTTTACCGGCATTGTCCTAACTACGGCCATGTGCGCGTGCATTGAAAAAGAAAGGCACCGGTTTTATTTTAGCACCACCGTCGCTCATCGTTCACCGATAGATTTTTTCCATGTTTTCTACGGACATATAATGTTCTGGTTACAAGTATAGGCCTCTAGCGGAACATGTGGAACCAGGTTTAGGGTTCAGGGTTCGGCTTCTCAGTGTAGGCCTTAAACAGCCTCATTCACGTGGTTCCCTAAAAGCACCGGCTGCCATTTCATATCACTTAGCTTAAACCACGGCCCCAAACCGACGCGGAGGGGTCGTTTTTCACAGGAAAAATACACATCCACAATCGATGAACAACATCCATCTAAAAATACTGCTTCCGAATGTAACATATTCATATTTTTTACCAAATGGGACAAAACACCGGAATACGGCCCCCATTAGCTAACACTAACCCTATCGACTCCAATACAGAATTGCCATATATAGTTCATACGAATTTTACATTCCGAAGGCATTAGTAACTTATTTTTTTACAGTAAACATCGGGTTATGAAAATTAATCGACCACAGGCCCCTTACCTGTTTTCAAATTCAGCCGACATTATTACAAAGGCAGAAACTGCGGCAGAAATGTCTTATATACGTTGACGACACACAGTGAAGCCTTCTCATTGCAACAGATCGCCATCATTTACTTTTAGTCCCGCCCACACGTACCTTTGATTGGTCAGATGCGACGTCATCTAAAAGTAGGCAGGACCGTCACGTCGAAGGAAGAGTATGATAAGTACTAGCTCATATCCAGGAGGGGTAGAGTTTTAGGTTGTAACACTAGATTATCTGAACAGCGGATAAACTCCGCCCGCGCGAGCTACCCCCAACTTTTATTGTAGTCATTCCTTTATCCTAGTTCAGCCATTTGTCAACGCAAAGACAAAAGGACGGCGCTCTGCAAAAGCTACGTCCTTTTTATCGTTTTACGTCATAACATGGAAATTACAGCAGGAGAGTTTTCTGTAGCTTCTCCCAACGTAAAACTGTTATCTGGAACAGTACTAACATTACTGTGAGAAGCAAAACTTTGTTTGACCTTAAATGGTTTGAACATGGTATATAAGATGTTATTTCTTTGTTGGATAATTCTGGCACTTTATTGACATCAACAGTTTTTGTGGCGTTACGACTTTCCTATGCCTTTACGTCAATTTAACAGTAATTAAGCAATCACTCAAGGATTAGTTCTTCTTATTAAAAGTCACTTGTCATATAATTTGCATATTTATACTCCTCCTTCTTCAGAAACTATATCTTAAACGGTATTAATATATTTAATAGAAAGTGTGACAATAAACGGTCAGTCTCTTCAAATCAGAAACACAATTATTCCTAGTGGGACATTTTTTTGGGAATTCTTTAATTCAAAATATCAACTGGAAGAAGGTTTGGATGCTACCTCACATATATTGTATCACTAATACAATAAAATAATTTGAAGATTCTTCACAAGATTGACCCTACAAATGTTCATATTTCTAAACACACTGACATAAGATTGAATTGTTCTTTTTGTGATAAAGAAGATGAAACACTTTATTAAACATAACTTTTTTGACTATAATACTGTAAAGCTATTTCTAACAGACTTTAGTGTCTATGTTTTTGATCAACAGGATCGTTGTCAGAGGTGGAAGTAACTAAGTACAAGTACTTCCTTCACTGTACTTAAGTACAGTTTTTAGGTATCTGTACTTTACTTCAGTATTTATTTTCTGGGAACTTTTTACTTTTACTCCCTAAATTTTTGTATAAATATTTGTACTCTATACTCTTTCTCAGAATAGACTCATTACTTTTTCAAACTAGACAAATGTGACAGTATGAAAAATAAGTCAGAAATTGTGACTTACTATATCATAATTTTGACTTTTTATCTCACAATTGTGATTTTTTTTTTTATCTTGTAATTTTGACTTTTTTATCTCACAATTTAGATTTTTTTTTTATCTTGTAATTTTGACCTTTTTTATCTCACAATTTAGATTTTTAAAAATCTCATAATTGAGCTTTCTTTATCTTCTATTTCTATTTTCCTAAATGTCCTGTCCATACCCACTAAACTGAGTACCATGACCCAAATAAAACACATAATCTACACACTAACTAATTTTTAAAGGATTTCTTTTTAAATATTTTTGACATTTTTCTGTTTTTTTCCTGCTAAAATAAGTATTATTTCATCCATAGCAAAAAAGCAGTTTTACTTTTTACTTTATTACAATTGAAAAGTTGCATTTTTAAACTTGTATTTCAGTAAATGAGTTGAATCAGTACTTCTACTTTTACCAGAGTATTTTTTTTTACACCACTAGCTGTACTTCTACTTAATTACATAATGTGAGTACTTTTACCACCACTTGTCATTATGTTTTCATTCTAAAATATATTTTCTTCTACTATGAAAACTCAAATGATTTATCATTTGAGTTTTTAGTTAATTTTTTTTATATTTTACAAGCCAAGTCTTTCATTCATGAGCAGAAATGGCAAACGAATCAGCCTCTCTTTAATATTTTTGTTTTAGAAATTACCTCTCTTCTCAACTCTCTTAAGTTTGTATGTAATCAGGGTTCTACAGTGCACCCATTTCACTCGCATTTGTGAGCAAATATTTCATCATGAGAACGAGGAAAACAAAACAGTCACACATGTGCGAGTGCTTGTTGCAGCAACAATAAGACACACAGACCTGAGGAGTTAATGAAAGTCTACTAGAAATGAATTAAAACTATTGAAGGATTAACCCTTTAACTCCTGATGCGTCAGCGCTGACACATTCTGAGTGGATGGTTTAGTTTAAACATTCAGACAAATTCAAGTGTTTTTTTAACTGTTATTTTACTAAAAATTTTGTTCATGGAACTGATGTACAGGTGTCGAAAAGCAAGTGATTAAGAAAAAGAAAAAGGCCAAACTAGTTATTTATTCCTTTTTTTTTTACTTCATTTTGGGTTTTCTGGGTTTTTGTTTTTTGCCTTTTTTTCCACGTTATTTCTTATTTTGTGAATATATATTAGTTTCTGTTGATGTTGCTTATTTTGTTTATTTTTCTGTTTTTTTTTATTTTATTATTTTTCTTTAATTGTGTTCTGTTAGTGTCTTACTTTGTTCATGTTACATATTATTTTGTTGGTTTATTATTCATTTTTGTTCATTTTACTGATCACTTTAACTGTTTTTTGTTCATTGTGTTGCTTATTTTATCTTATTTTATTTTTTACTGTGTCTCAGTCTCAGTAGTTAAAGGGTTAATCATTCTAAAATGGATCTAATAACAAGGCAGCCAATACAACGTTGTAAAATGTATCAAAGGACAAAACATCCCATAATACAAAGTTATGTTATGGTCTGCTCTAAATTAACACAAATGACAGCAGTCATTCAACAATGTTGGTATCTGTGCGTAAGTACTGCACTGTAAATAAATAAACATTTAAAACTAAAACCGACTTGTGCCCCTATTTTTTTTTTGTGTGCTCCTAAATTTTGTAACTTAGGGGCACGTGTGCTCCTGGAAAAAAAACGTTAGTGTAGAGCCCTGCCTGTAAGAAGGAAAACACAAGACTTCTGAATGTTCTTTAATAGTCTATACATTCCTATTGTTTGTTTGTTCTTTCTCTTTTAGCTGACAGGTGTAAACTACTGTATAACAACACTGACTGATCATCCTGACTTAACTAAAGAGGGCACTGTGCCTAACTATCAGAAATGGTATGTAGCAGATATTCATCTCTGGGATAAAGAGACTTTTCAAACATTCAGTTTGTTACAAGGTAATGTAAATGTATTTGTATGTCACATCACATGTACAGGACAATTTAATGTGCTTTAAATAAGAAAATTAAAATGATTAAAATGCTTGAAAAGACAATTAAAAGAAGATACATAATAACATTTAAAAGACAATTAATAATCTAAGTCAAAGCTCCAGTAACTATAATGTTTTCATCTGATTTAAATGAACTGACAGTTGTTCTATGACCTCAGGTGTTCAGGTCGTTTGTTCCACAGGTGAGGAGCAGAACAACTGAATGATGACCAACTTTGTTTGGTTCTGATTTTGGGAACACACAGTAAACCGGTTCCTGATGACCTTTGACCTCAGGGCTCTGGATGCTTCATAGTGAACCAGCAGGTCTAGGATGGATTTGGGTCCAAGGTGGTTTAGTTCTTTATAGACCAGGAGGAAAAGTTTAATTCTAACCTTTGACCCACAGGAAGAAAATGAAAGGATTTGAGGAGCGGTGTGATGTGGTCCAGTTTCCTGGTACTGGTCAGGACTCTGGCAGCAGCGTTTTGGATCAGCTGTAGCTGCCTGATTGATTTTTTGTTTAGACCAGTGAAGACACCATTGCAATAATCTAACTTACTGAAAATGAATGAATGAGTTTTTCTGTGTCTGGTTTGGACAGAAGACCCTTGCTTTTAGCGAATGTTCTTTAGGTGGTAATAGGCAGATTTGGTAATGGCTTTTAAATGGTTGTTAAATTTCATTTCAGAGTCAATAATTACACCCAGATTTCTGGCTTGGTTTGTGGGGTTTAGTGACATGGACTCAAGGTGAGCACTGACCTTTGACCTTTCTTTTTTACATCCAAAAAAAAAAAAAATCACTTCTGTTTTGTCCGCATTAAGCTGGAGAAAGTTCTGGAACATCCACTCAGTGATTTGATGGATACATTTACTCAGTGTCAGTAAGGGACTGTAGTCATGTGATGACACAGAAATATAAAGTTGTGTGTCATCTGCGTATGTGTGGGAAGAAATGTTGAAATGCTCTATGATCTGAGCCAGGGGCAGCATATAGATGTGGAACAGAAGCGGTCCCAAAATTGACCCTTGGTTGTGCCTTCTGCTGCCGAAGTACTCTAGTAGTGGAAGTATATCGTATACATTTTTAATATGTGATCGAGTAAATCATAAAATTATATGCAAATAAACATACATTTATGTCCGGAACGTCCTAGTCCGGAACGTCTTAATCCGAAACGTCCTAGTCCGGAACGTCCTAGTCCGGAACGTCCTAGTCCGGAACGTCTTAATCCGAAACGTCCTAGTCCGGAACATCCTAGTCCGGAACGTCCTAGTCCGGAACGTCCTAGTCCGGAACGTCCTAGTCCGGAACGTCCTAGTCTGGAACGTCATAGTCCGGAACGTCCTAGTCTGAAACGTCCTAGTCCGGAACGTCTTAATCCGAAACGTCCTAGTCCGGAACGTCCTCGTCCAGAACGTCCTCGTCCAGAACGTCCTAGTCCAGAACGTCCTAGTCCAGAACGTCCTAGTCCAGAACGTCCTCGTCCAGAACGTCCTCGTCCAGAACGTCCTCGTCCAGAACGTCCTCTTCCAGAACGTCCTAGTCCAGAACGTCCTAGTCCAGAACGTCCTAGTCCAGAACGTCCTAGTCCAGAACGTCCATCCACCATTTTGGGGCCTTGGAACCAATCAGACCTTTAGATGTAAAATGCGACTCTATGAAACATTCAGGGGATGTAAACACTTCAGGAATGAATGAATGTTGTGAGGTGAGGTCCCACTGTACTTGACAAAAACACTTAGCGAGTCCTTTAAGGAAATACTTTAGTGTGTAGTTTTGGGTGTGTGTCCTGATGCCCCCCCCCCCCCCCTGTTCTCCTCCAGTCGCTGCAGAAGGACTTCTTTTCATTTGTAAAGTGCAGAGTATTGGTCACACCTTTGTAATGACTGTACTAAGGGCTGGTCAAACTACTGCAGAATGGAAACATGAATATAAAGGAAGGACATTCAACAGCTGCTGTTGTCACTTTCAGTGTCACACAGACTTTCATCTCCTGGATTTAAATTTAAACAACTTTAGGCGTCACCACTTCACCTCCTCTGAGAGACAAGAAAAAACAAGTTTCTTCTTTTTCCATTAAAATCTTACTGATCAATTCAAGTTAAAAAAATACTCTGTCAAAGTTATAAAAAAAATATTTAAGGGAAACAATTACTATCCATACTATTACACACCTTCTAGACTATGGGACGGGTAGACATTTACACTGTATTACCAAAAGTATTCACTCACCTGACATCCCATTCTTAATCTATGGAGTTTAATATGATATTCTGCAAGTGTGTGTGTGTGTGTGTGTGTGTGTGTGTGTATGTGTGTGTGTGTGTGTGTGTGTGTGTGTGTGTGTGTGTGTATGTGTGTGTGTGTGTGTGTGTGTGTGTGTGGGTGTGTGTGTGTGTGTGTGTGTGTGTGTGTGTGTGTGTGTGTGTGTGTGTGTGTGTATGTGTGTGTGTGTGTGTGTGTGTGTGTGTGGGTGTGTGTGTGTGTGTGTGTGTGTGTGTGACAGACAGACAGACAGACAGACAGACAGACAGACAGACAGACAGACAGACAGAGACTTAATGAGAGGGATGATCTTGTCAAACTCAATATAACTATCAATGTACTTTCTCTTTTTAGGGTTAGGGCGTTTGTTTTTGTCATTGTCATTTCTTTTACCACTTCTTGAGGAACTTGGCGGACACAAAAATCGATCCATGTTCACTGCAGGGTGGCTAAAAATAGCCTGTGACTCGCTCCGTCTCAATTTAGTCAAGCTCGCTACAAAATAAAACTTCCACATTTCAAAATAAAACAGCAAAAAAAACAAAAACAAAACCGTGAATAATTTCGCGTACCCCATGGACATGCGCCACGTCCCCCTAGGGGTCCGCGGACCCCAGTTTGAGAACCGTGGAATTAGAGCACACACTGAGAGCCAGGCCTACGGTCCAACGTCAGTGTCCCATAAACACACCCCTAAACCTGGTGGAAAACCTTCCCACAAGAGTTGAAGCTACTGTAGCTGCAGAGGGCGAACACATATTAAGAATGGGATGTTAAGTTCATATAAGTCAAGGCAGGTGAGACAATACTTCTGTTATATAGTGTATGGTCAATGTGGTGCCCTAGGCGAACACTAGGCGAACACCCCTCTGTCCTTTTTGTAGAATTCTAAATGATGATGTGTAAACATAGTGTCCATGAATAATCACTGTCAGTGTGAAGTTGAATGATTTATTTACTGTATTTTCCACATTATAAGATGAACTGTCAATGAATGGTTTATTTTTTGAAGTTTTTTTGTGTATAAGATGAATTAAGTGAAGTCATAATAACTGACAACCTTGTTGAGATGTAACGCGAAACAAAACAAACTCCAAATACTGAGATAAAAAGGCTAAGTTATGCGATAAAAAGTAAAAATTATCAGATAAAAAGTCAAAATTATTCGATAAAGTCTATATTATTAGATACAAAGTCTAAATTATCAGATAAAAAGTCTAAATTATCAGATAAAAAGTCTAAATTATCAGATAAAAAGTCTAAATTATTAGATAAAATGTCAAAATTATGCGATAAAAAGTCAAAATTATCAGATAAAAAGTCAAAATTATCAGATAAAAAGTCAAAATTATTCGATAAAAAGTCAAAATTATCAGATAAAAAGTCAAAATTATTAGATAAAAAGACAAAATTATCAGATAAAAAGACAAAATTATTAGATACAAAGTCTAAATTATCAGATAAAAAGTCAAAATTATTCGATAAAAAGACAAAATTATCAGATAAAAAGACAAAATTATCAGATAAAAAGACAAAATTATTCGATAAAAAGACAAAATTATCAGATAAAAAGTCTAAATTATCAGATAAAAAGTCAAAATTATTCGATAAAGTCTAAATTATCAGATAAAAAGTCTAAATTATCAGATAAAAAGTCTAAATTATCAGATATAAAGGCCAAATTATGAGGTAAAAAGTCTAAATTCCCAGTCCCTAAGCACAAACAGAATGAATCCATATATAAGGCGCTCTGTGAGAAAATTAAAGTCTGTTAAGTGTATATAGGACATATACATTTAACATTATCGTCTGGAAAATACAATATCTTAATCAGAGGTGTAAAGTAACTAAGTAAAAGTACTTCATTACTGTACTTAAGTCGATTTTTTTAGGTATCTGTACTTTTTACTTTTACTCCCTACATTTTTACATTAATATATGTACTTTATACTCTTTACATTTATATAAATATATGTACTTTATACTCTTTACATTTACATAAATAAATGTACTTTATACTCTTTACATTTATATAAATATATGTACTTTATACTCTTTACATTTACATAAATAAATGTACTTTATACTCCTTACATTTATATAAATATATGTACTTTATACTCTTTACATTTATATAAATATATGTACTTTATACTCTTTACATTTATATAAATATATGTACTTTATACTCTTTACATTTATATAAATATATGTACTTTATACTCTTTACATTTATATAAATATATGTACTTTATACTCTTTACATTTATATAAATATATGTACTTTATACTCTTTACATTTATATAAATATATGTACTTTATACTCTTTACATTTACATAAATATATGTACTTTATACTCTTTACATTTATATAAATATCTGTACTTTATACTCTTTACATTTACATAAATATATGTACTTTATACTCTTTACATTTATATAAATATATGTACTTTATACTCTTTACATTTACATAAATATATGTACTTTATACTCTTTACATTTATATAAATATATGTACTTTATACTCTTTACATTTATATAAATATATGTACTTTATACTCTTTACATTTATATAAATATATGTACTTTATACTCTTTACATTTATATAAATATATGTACTTTATACTCTTTACATTTATATAAATATATGTACTTTATACTCTTTACATTTATATAAATATATGTACTTTATACTCTTTACATTTATATAAATATATGTACTTTATACTCTTTACATTTACATAAATATATGTACTTTATACTCTTTACATTTATATAAATATCTGTACTTTATACTCTTTACATTTACATAAATATATGTACTTTATACTCTTTACATTTATATAAATATATGTACTTTATACTCTTTACATTTACATAAATATATGTACTTTATACTCTTTACATTTACATAAATATATGTACTTTATACTCTTTACATTTACATAAATATATGTACTTTATACTCTTTACATTTACATAAATATATGTACTTTATACTCTTTACATTTATATAAATATATGTACTTTATACTCTTTACATTTACATAAATATATGTACTTTATACTCTTTACATTTACATAAATATATGTACTTTATACTCTTTACATTTACATAAATATATGTACTTTATACTCTTTACATTTATATAAATATATGTACTTTATACTCTTTACATTTATGTAAATATCTGTACTTTATACTCTTTACATTTACATAAATATCTGTACTTTATACTCTTTACATTTACATAAATATATGTACTTTATACTCTTTACATTTATATAAATATATGTACTTTATACTCTTTACATTTACATAAATATATGTACTTTATACTCTTTACATTTACATAAATATATGTACTTTATACTCTTTACATTTATGTAAATATATGTACTTTATACTCTTTACATTTACATAAATATATGTACTTTATACTCTTTACATTTATATAAATATATGTACTTTATACTCTTTACATTTACATAAATATATGTACTTTATACTCTTTACATTTACATAAATATATGTACTTTATACTCTACATTTATATAAATATATGTACTTTATACTCTTTACATTTACATAAATATATGTACTTTATACTCTTTACATTTATATAAATATATGTACTTTATACTCTTTACATTTACATAAATATATGTACTTTATACTCTTTACATTTACATAAATATATGTACTTTATACTCTTTACATTTATATAAATATATGTACTTTATACTCTTTACATTTATATAAATATATGTACTTTATACTCTTTACATTTATATAAATATATGTACTTTATACTCTTTACATTTACATAAATATATGTACTTTATACTCTTTACATTTATATAAATATATGTACTTTATACTCTTTACATTTACATAAATATATGTACTTTATACTCCTTACATTTATATAAATATATGTACTTTATACTCTTTACATTTATATAAATATATGTACTTTATACTCTTTACATTTACATAAATATATGTACTTTATACTCTTTACATTTATATAAATATATGTACTTTATACTCTTTACATTTACATAAATATATGTACTTTATACTCTTTACATTTACATAAATATATGTACTTTATACTCTTTACATTTATGTAAATATATGTACTTTATACTCTTTACATTTACATAAATATATGTACTTTATACTCTTTACATTTATATAAATATATGTACTTTATACTCTTTACATTTACATAAATATATGTACTTTATACTCTTTACATTTACATAAATATATGTACTTTATACTCTACATTTATATAAATATATGTACTTTATACTCTTTACATTTACATAAATATATGTACTTTATACTCTTTACATTTATATAAATATATGTACTTTATACTCTTTACATTTACATAAATATATGTACTTTATACTCTTTACATTTACATAAATATATGTACTTTATACTCTTTACATTTATATAAATATATGTACTTTATACTCTTTACATTTATATAAATATATGTACTTTATACTCTTTACATTTATATAAATATATGTACTTTATACTCTTTACATTTACATAAATATATGTACTTTATACTCTTTACATTTATATAAATATATGTACTTTATACTCTTTACATTTACATAAATATATGTACTTTATACTCTTTACATTTATATAAATATCTGTACTTTATACTCTTTACATTTACATAAATATATGTACTTTATACTCTTTACATTTATATAAATATATGTACTTTATACTCTTTACATTTACATAAATATATGTACTTTATACTCTTTACATTTATATAAATATATGTACTTTATACTCTTTACATTTATATAAATATCTGTACTTTATACTCTTTACATTTACATAAATATATGTACTTTATACTCTTTACATTTATATAAATATATGTACTTTATACTCTTTACATTTACATAAATATATGTACTTTATACTCTTTACATTTATATAAATATCTGTACTTTATACTCTTTACATTTACATAAATATATGTACTTTATACTCTTTACATTTATATAAATATATGTACTTTATACTCTTTACATTTACATAAATATATGTACTTTATACTCTTTACATTTATATAAATATATGTACTTTATACTCTTTACATTTATATAAATATCTGTACTTTATACTCTTTACATTTACATAAATATATGTACTTTATACTCTTTACATTTACATAAATATATGTACTTTATACTCCTTACATTTATATAAATATATGTACTTTATACTCTTTACATTTATATAAATATATGTACTTTATACTCTTTACATTTATATAAATATATGTACTTTATACTCTTTACATTTATATAAATATATGTACTTTATACTCTTTACATTTACATAAATATATGTACTTTATACTCTTTACATTTACATAAATATATGTACTTTATACTCTTTATATTTATATAAATATATGTACTTTATACTCTTTACATTTACATAAATATATGTACTTTATACTCTTTACATTTACATAAATATATGTACTTTATACTCCTTACATTTATATAAATATATGTACTTTATACTCTTTACATTTACATAAATATATGTACTTTATACTCTTTACATTTACATAAATATATGTACTTTATACTCTTTACATTTATATAAATATATGTACTTTATACTCTTTACATTTATGTAAATATCTGTACTTTATACTCTTTACATTTACATAAATATCTGTACTTTATACTCTTTACATTTACGTAAATATCTGTACTTTATACTCTTTACATTTACATAAATATATGTACTTTATACTCTTTACATTTATATAAATATATGTACTTTATACTCTTTACATTTACATAAATATATGTACTTTATACTCTTTACATTTACGTAAATATATGTACTTTATACTCTTTACATTTATATAAATATATGTACTTTATACTCTTTACATTTATGTAAATATATGTACTTTATACTCTTTACATTTACATAAATATATGTACTTTATACTCTTTACATTTATATAAATATATGTACTTTATACTCTTTACATTTACATAAATATATGTACTTTATACTCTTTACATTTACATAAATATATGTACTTTATACTCTTTACATTTATATAAATATATGTACTTTATACTCTTTACATTTATATAAATATCTGTACTTTATACTCTTTACATTTACGTAAATATCTGTACTTTATACTCTTTACATTTACATAAATATATGTACTTTATACTCTTTACATTTATATAAATATATGTACTTTATACTCTTTACATTTACATAAATATATGTACTTTATACTCTTTACATTTACATAAATATATGTACTTTATACTCTTTACATTTATATAAATATATGTACTTTATACTCTTTACATTTATATAAATATATGTACTTTATACTCTTTACATTTACATAAATATATGTACTTTATACTCTTTACATTTACATAAATATATGTACTTTATACTCTTTACATTTATATAAATATATGTACTTTATACTCTTTACATTTACATAAATATATGTACTTTATACTCTTTATATTTATATAAATATTTGTACTTTATACTCTTTACATTTATATAAATATATGTACTTTATACTCTTTACATTTATGTAAATATATGTACTTTATACTCTTTACATTTACATAAATATATGTACTTTATACTCTTTACATTTATATAAATATATGTACTTTATACTCTTTACATTTACATAAATATATGTACTTTATACTCTTTACATTTACATAAATATATGTACTTTATACTCTTTACATTTATATAAATATATGTACTTTATACTCTTTACATTTACATAAATATATGTACTTTATACTCTTTATATTTATATAAATATATGTACTTTATACTCCTTACATTTACATAAATATATGTACTTTATACTCTTTACATTTATATAAATATATGTACTTTATACTCTTTACATTCTCAGAATAGACTCATTACTTTTACAAACTAAACAGATGTGACAGTATGAAAGAGAGAGAATCAGTGACTTTATATAAGATAGTTATATGACTATTATCTCACAATATTGACTTTTTATCTTAAAATGATGCATTTTTATCTCATATTTATAATTTCTTTTTTAATGTCATGACTTTTCATCTCAATTGTGACTCTTCTTCCCCCATTTTTCCTACATTTCCTGCCCATATCCACAAAAACTGAGTAAGTGTGACTGCATTAAACACATTATTTAAACAGTAACTCACTTTTAAAAGGTTTGACTTTAGATACTCTTGAAACTTTTCTCATTTTTATTTTCTGAAATATTATTGTGTTCATGACAAAAAACTGTTTATACTGTTTCTACTTTTACCAGAGTATTTTTTTCACACCAGTACCTGTACTTCTACTTAAGTACAGACTGTGAGTACTTTGAACACCTCTGATCTTAATATTCTAATTCTGTTGGACGCCTAGTCTGCCTATAGCTAACGCTGGCCCTGCATATGTTTTAGAAATATTCTTATGTCCACAGTTTCTGGTGTAAAATTCTAGGAATATTAAAAGAGGGGTTTGTCAGGACGTGCTGTTCCCAAGTCAACGAGTCAAGTCCAGACGAGTTCGATACGGGGTTTAGTTTCGAAACAATGTCAAAAAAAATTACGTAAAAATAGAAATGTTTTCGTAAAAAAAATCAACATGAGGACGAAACGATGCAAGTCACATGACACATCACGCATGAGCACTGTAAGCCACTCCCCCTGGATACAAGAGGACAGTAGAAGTGTTTGGTGCGTCACCTGTTCAGCCGAATGGAACAAAGTGTTTGTGACGTAAACATATGTGACGTAACGACACAACGTGAACATGGACGTTTCTTACTGTTTAGACGAACATGTGACCCAGCGTGTCTTTAATACGCCTCACTCTGGAAGGTGTGAAGATTTGTGCATATTCACACCCTGACAGTGTCGGCTTTGTGTAAATATATATGAATAAATATAATGTCATATTTAACCACAATCGTCCTGATGTAAATGACCCCATAACAACTGTAAACAAAATAAATGTTACATTTCATTGCATTTACATTTTAACCATTTAACCATGATAATGAATTAATCCACATTCATGAATTAATTTTGACAGTACGTGTATATATATATATATATATATATATATATATATATATATATATATATATATATATACATACACACACACACACACACACACTCGTTTCTATGTCTCATGAGGACCAAGTTTGTAATCAAGTAGTCATTGGATGAGTGTAAAACATATTTTTTGTAATAAAATAAATATTATAAATTTTTAAATTAAATGTTTTTTTTTTTTTTTAGTAAATTAAAGAAATACAACAAATAATGAATAATTAAAAATAAATACATTTAAAAACATTTTACACATAAAAATCCTTTTTTTTTAAAGAAAAAAGTAAATGTGTTTGTTTCCCTCATGCTTTATGGGGGACTTCTGGAGAAAAAAAAAATCCTATATTTATAAAGGTCATTTTACTAGTGGGGACCTTTATTTATTTTTAACCCCTTGTGGGGACCTGAATTTTGGTCCCCATAGTGTCAGAGGTCCCCATGGTGTGACTGTTGTGAACATATCAATGTCCCCATAAAGATAGAAATACATACACACACACAGGGGGGGGGTGCAGTGGTAATTAAATCAATCAATCAATCAATCAATCAATCAATCAATCATTAAATAAATAGTTCATTCATTATCTGAATAATGAATGAACTATTTATTTAATGTAGTATTAATAAATAAATAGTTAAATAATTAAATACAAATGACAGAACATAAAACACAAAAACTATCAACAATGTTTTCTTCAGTTACTGAAACAATAGAAGAAGTTTCTGGAAATTA
>CM035800.1:1577505-1594763 GCA_020466265.1 Siphamia tubifer | reverse complement strand
GGTTCAGGAGACGAAGCATATGAGTGATAGAAGCTGCTGCAAGAAAAACCTGATCAAACAACTATTAATAAATGACTGCGTTAAACTGAACATAGAGTTCACTGCTTCCTTCATTTAATTCATTCATTCATTAAAGAAGTTACATTTTAAATATAAACCCCCCAATACTACCCCCTAAACCCCCCAATACTACCCCCTAAACCCCCCAATACTACTACTACCCCCTAAACCCCCCAATACTACTACTACCCCCTAAATCCCCCAATACTACCCCCTAAACCCCCCAATACTACTACTACCCCCTAAACCCCCCAATACTACCCCCTAAACCCCCCAATACTACCCCCTAAACCCCCCAATACTACTACTACCCCCTAAACCCCCCAATACTACTACTACCCCCTAACCCCCCCAATACTACCCCCCTAAACCCCCCAATACTACTACTACCCCCTAAACCCCCCAATACTACCCCCTAAACCCCCCAATACTACCCCCTAAACCCCCCAATACTACCCCCTAAACCCCCCAATACTACCCCCTAAACCCCCCAATACTACCCCCTAAACCCCCAATACAACATTATTAAAGACTCTGCCCACCCTGGTAACAACCTGTTCTCCCTCCTCCCCTCCGGCAGGCGCTACAGAGCCCTGCGCACCAAAACCACCAGACTTAAAAACAGTTTTTACCCCACTGCCATAACTTTAATTAACAGCTGACACAGTCTTGCACGGCCATACATTCAAGCCCTACAGTCAAACTGATTGCACTACCTCGTGTACTTTGCACCACCCTTTTTGTAAAATATTATTTATTACCTTTATTTTTTTTTCTCTTGTACATACTATTTTATATTTTATATTACTATTACTATTCTGAGAGTGACACCACCTGCCGGAATAGAATTCCATGTATGTGCAAATGTATCTGGCGAATAAAAAACGATTCTGATTCTGATTCTAAACCTCCAATTTTTTAAATTATAATTTTGACTTTTTAATCACAATTTAGATTTTTTTCATCTCATAATTATGTTTTCTTATTCTCCTATTTACAACTTTTTCATTTTTTCCTAAATGTTCTGTCCATATCCACTAAACTCAGAACCATGACCCAATTAAACACATCATCTACATAATAACTCACTTTTAAAGGATTTATTTTTGTATGTTTTTCTGGTTTTTCCTGCTTAAATAAGTATTATTTCATCCAGTTTGACATTTTACTTTATTATAATTAAGAAGTTGTACTTTTTTACTTTTACTTCAGTAAAGTAGTTGAATCAGTACTTCTACTTTTATTATGTATTTTTCACACCAGTAGCTGTACTTCTACTTAATTACAGAATGTGAAGACTTTGACCACCTCTGTATTTTATTATTTTTTAAACATAGATTTTATATTTTAATCACATTTTGTGTTTTTTTTTTTTTATTTTACAATATTTGAATATATGTAGGATTTATCATCATTTTTTTGTCTTAGTTTTTTTGTAGATTTTAACATGTTTTATATTTTTTTTCTCTGTATTTTTGTGTTTCTTAATGTATTTGAAGTAAAATGTGAGTACAAACACCCCCTGGGGACACAACAGTCGGTCGACATAGAGTGTTTTTCACATTAATATAGATTAAGAATCAATACTGAAATGAATCCAAATCCACCCAGTGAATAACGTGAAAGTCTTTTAATTAAATTAACGTCTTTGTGCTTCTGTGTTCATCGCTCACTGAAGTTTCATCATCTTTGAATAGATTCCAGTGACGTCATCGCTCCTGCTCGTCTGTGATACTCAAAACATTAACCCTTTCAACCCATGATTAACCTGGAAAGATAAGAACCCGCCCATAAAGACCTAATTGTCCACCAATGTTTAATAAGATTAGAGCCAACAATCCTATCAATACATAGAAAAATTTAAGAAAATACAGTTTTTCATTTTTTTGGATCAGTTACAGTGGATGGAAATGTTTGGTTTATATTTATTTCATAAGAAGACACTTTTTTACGTTCACTTATTCAAATATTTTCTGTAAACATCACTTTTCTTCTTCACATTTCTCTATTTTTCATGTAATAACAGTAAATTGTTTAATTAACTGTTGGAAAATATTAGATTTTCACTGAAAAAAATGCAAGATAAAGACAATAAATGACGATTAAACCACTGGAGGACAGTTAAATATTGATCCATGAATAGAAGTACTAGTAATAGTGAAAATTATGAGATAAAAAGTCAAAGTTAAAATTATTACATAAATAGTGAAAAGTATGAGCTAAAAAGTTACAATTATAGTCTGTAAAATACAGATATGTATTCCACCATCAGTCTGTTGCTCCATAAAAAAAAAAATCACATTCATAAGTTAAAAATACCAAACAATATAGCACTAAATAAAATATTACCAAATTAAAACATCGGTTTTGAGAAGTGACACGAGGCTCGCCACTCCTGCCCCTCCCTCTAATACAGTTTGATTGATTAACACTCCCACCCCCATCAAATAACTTAACACATTAACATTTTAAATATTCACTTCTACCTTTGACTTCAACCCTGGACAAACCAATAAAACTGGCTTAAACCTAATTACAATCAACTCAATCTACACTTTTTACATTCTATTCAAATTTTAATGTCATTGTACACTGTAAAAAAAACCAAACCTATAGAGTTTACTTAATAAAAGTGAGGTAACAATTTCCATTTATTTTGGTGGAGTACATTGACCATATATTTTGAGTAAAATGTTACTCATTTTAACAGCTGTAATACTGTAAAACAAATGAGGAAAAATCCACTTAACATAACGAATTACTGATCAAACATGAATAACATTAACTCGGAATTATTAATAAAAATATGTTCAACCATTTAATTTATGGCTGGACACATTCATCTTAATGTCAAAATCAAAACCAGAGTGAGCATTATTATCAGATCTATACTAAATAGTTGGTGTTGGTCCGATCGATTGGCTGCCAATCATAATTGGCTGATAAACAGCCTAAAAACAGGCAAAGTGATGGATAAAATGTAGAAAAATGAATAATGACGCAAGAAAATAATTAATGATGTGAGGGAAATAAGACATTAAATGGGATGAACATTAAAGAAAAAGAAAATAAAAACTAAATGCAGAAAAATTTACTAAATAACCAGTTATTAAATGTAATTAAAATTAATTACATTAAAATTAAAATGTAACTAATTTCCAAAGTCATTTTTTATATTCTACATTTATATAATGACAATAAACTATTTTATAGTTTTTCTCAGTGTGCTTCTAACACCTCCTTTTATAGGGGGGTTCCCCAGGTGGTGCTTCTGCCCCAGGGCCCTACATTTCTCCACTCCGGCCCTGGTCATAGATTCAGCCAGGGTTTGTGTCAGACTTACCAACTATGATTCCGCACGCGCTCACGAGGCCGATCTCCTTCTTCAGGGCTACTCCTCCTCCTCCTCCTCCTCCGGACTCTGCAGCTCCTGCTCCATCCTTAGACCCCGCTGTGCTGCTCCGTTGTCTGGGTCCGTCTGTCATGGTGATGGTGGACTACCGGGTCCGGTCCTAAATGTGGATCTTGTCCCAGCACCTGATGCTGCTTGTGTCGCGGTTTCGCCCAAACGCGTTGCGCAAAAAATAAATAAATAATGGAAGTCGTTTTCAAGCAATTTGCGCCAAAAATATAAAACTAAGGTGAGAAAAATGCAAAGAAAAGCACCTGGGCTATTGGAGCAATGTGGTGTTAGTGTAAAAGCAACAGCCTGGTTCCGATCTCAAACCAATAGTGATTTTTTTGTTGTTACTTTTTTGCACTGGTGTCACACGTGTTTCCAAACGCGCATCAATTCCTGTCCCCAAAGCAAACACACAAACATATTCCTGAGGAAATCACAGCTTTAACAACAAAAATTCATCACAATTTAAAAAAAATAAAGTCAGTGTTTCCTCTTTCCTGGTTCGTGAGTAAAAAAATCACAACCGCATCTTCGCTTTTACGCACGAGCTGCTCCAAGTATTTCAGAATAAAAGCTGCTCAGATGTGCTTCCGACCTGTGTTCTGTTTAGTATTGGACTAAAATACACATGTCCTGTCTTTGATATAGAGTCCCTTAGCCCCGCCCATTGCCCCGCCCCCTCCCACATCCACACTCTGCTTGTTTTTCCTCTGCAAAAAAACACCCCGCCCTTTTTTTTTCTCCACTTCTTTTCCTCCCACCCACCCATCAGCTGTTCTCCAAATCCAGTCCTGGCTGCTTGACTGCACACTTTCTACAAACAAACAAACAAACAAACAAACAAACAAACAAACACCAAAATAAAAGCAAAAAAAACAACCATGCAAAACACTTTCTTACTCTCATTCACACTCACATTTTCGTTTCCTGTTGTTTTAATCATGACCACAAACTGCCTACACCACCAGAGCCTGTTATCTCATCTCTCTACTTGCATTTTGAGCTTTAACCCTTTAACTCCTGAGACTTTAGCAGTTCCACCGTTTAAAAAAAGCAAGAAAATGAACAAAAACAGCCAAAATGATGGATAAAATGAAGAAAAATGTATAATGATGCAAGAAAATAATAAGTTGCATGAAGGAAGTAAGACACAAATGGAAGAAAATTAAAGAAAAGGTAATAAAATAAAAATAAAATTGACAAAATTAATGACAAAATTAATAAAAATAACAAAAGTGATGGATATAATGAAGAAAGATGAATAATAAACCAACAAAATGAGCAAGAAATTGAACAAAAACAGTCAAAGTGATGCATAAAATGAAGATAAATGCAAACTGCGAGTATATATATATATATATATATATATATATATATATATATATATATATATATATATATATATATATATATATATATATATATATATATATATATAAATAACAGCTCTTCACTCAGTGTTTGAATATCCACAGTAAGAGGTTGCTATCACAGCTAGAGATCGATGAGGTACAGCGTTGTACCTCATCCACGGTACAAAGATGCTACGGCAAGGGGGAGCCAGGACGACAGGTCAGCTTGGGGGTGGTTTCACCATCACCCCCAAATATCGAGACTGGGTACCAAGCCCCAGAAAGACTAAACACAAGGGCAGCTGACCTGAGAGAGAGGATCATGAAATCCTGGGGGAACACAACTACCTGCTTGCCAAGGCTAAAGAACAAAGTACCAGACCAGTCTCTACTGGAGGACCTGAACACTGCACTGCAAACTGTCCCTACCACTACCATCACTGAGACCAATCAGCTGATGTATGCAGCAGCAACCGTAATCCTAGAGATGCTTGGCTACAAGATGAACAGCCAGAGCAGCCAGAAGGTTGCCCCATGGAGGAGAAGGCTAGAGGCAAAGATCATGGCAGCACGGAGAGAAGTCAGTGTTTTAACAGAACTAAGCAGAGGTGTGAATCTGAGGAAAGAACTGCCCAAGAAATACAACAAACTGTCCACAGCTGAGGCACTGGAGACTGCTAAGCAAAGGCTCACAGCACTAGCTACCCGCCTAAAGAGATACACAAGAGAGGTAGAGGCCAGGAGAATAAACCAGGTGTTCTCCACCAACCCAGCTAAGGTCTACTCTCAATGGCAGGGGGGCAAGGTGACAACAGACCCACCTAGGGCTGAAACTGAGCAATACTGGAAGAGCATCTGGGAGAAGGAGGCAACACATAACACCAATGCCCAATGGCTGACAGACTTACAGGCAGAGCACAGCCAACTCCCAGAACAAGACCCAGTAGTCATCACATACCAGTGTCTGGAAAAGGCTGGACTAAAGGACAGCACAGAGACACTACTCATGGCTGCACAAGAACAAGCCCTGAACACCAGAGACAGTCCAGCACATCACAGCAGGTGTAAGATGGTGGCAGGTAAGGCATACATGGAGAGGCATAACCAGGTAGAGGACATACTGTACAGGAACATCTGTAAAGAGTATGGACTGGAGGTCAAGGGTCAGGATGGGAGAACCCCCCAAAGGTGACAGAGAACAAACAGGCCAAGATCCTGTGGGACTTCCAGATCCAGACTGACAAGATGGTGATGGCCAATCAGCCTGACATAGTGGTGGTGGATCCTGCGCAGAACCCTCAGGCTCCCAGACCTCTGGTAGAGGTCCCGAGTCTGAAGGAGACACCGCCCACGTGGGAGGGGCCTCTGGTAGAGGACCCGAGTCTGAAGGAGACACCGCCCAGGTGGGGCGAGAGGAACGGTTTATATATTTATATATATATATATATATATATATATATATATATATATATATATATATATATATATATCCAGTGAAGTTACTAATCCACACTTATTATTCACGGTGCAGCAGCAGACCTAGAATCTATATTTAGATGTAGGTGACGTGGTAACGCTCAGTGTTGCATTAGCACTGGTGTTGTGCCAGTCTGTACCTGCACCACAGGAGGAAGATGTGTGTAACACACACTGGCCAACTATTGACTTTTAAACCTGTTCAACCAGTGTTCAGTTACAGTAACTCCTGACACAACAATAAAACCACAACACAAACCTGGGGAGTTTTGGTGTTAGCATGGTTAGCACTGTTTATTACAAACAGTGTACTGTGTACTGTGTACTGTGTACAGTGTACAGTGTACAGTGTACAGTGTACTGTGTACAGTGTACTGTGTACTGTGTACTGTGTACAGTGTACTGTGTACTGTGTACTGTGTACAGTGTACTGTGTACAGTGTACAGTGTACAGTGTGCTGTGTACAGTGTACTGTGTACTGTGTACTGTGTACAGTGTACAGTGTACTGTGTACAGTGTACTGTGTACAGTGTACTGTGTACTGTGTACAGTGTACTGTGTACAGTGTACAGTGTACAGTGTGCTGTGTACTGTGTACTGTGTACTGTGTACAGTGTACAGTGTACTGTGTACAGTGTACTGTGTACAGTGTACTGTGTACTGTGTACTGTGTACAGTGTACAGTGTACTGTGTACAGTGTACTGTGTACAGTGTACTGTGTACTGTGTACTGTGTACTGTGTAGTAGAGGCAGTTTCTGAGAAAAATAGAACAAAGACACTGACATATTAAAACAACCTTTATAATACGACAAATAAAATATTACCTGGATGAAAAAAATAGAGCAAAAAAGTACCCTTCCAAATGTACCTGTTGGTACTAGTGCATCATGGGTAAGGGTTAGGGTACTGTAAGGTAAACAGAAAAAGGCAGAAGGAGGAGCTGAAGACGTCACAAATGATTGGTCATATTTTGTGGGAAAGTCGCAGTGATTGGTTAAAATTCCATCATTGCCCTGAATTCATCGACTGAATTTGTGTTGAAGATACGAATCGCAACGTCGTAAAATCCTGGAGGGTTTGGCTCATGGCCCAGTCAAAAGTAGTTCCCCCAAAAAAGTCCCAGAAGTTCCGATAGTGGAAACACACCTATAGTGTCAGAGGTCCCCATGATGTGACTGTGTAAACATATCAGTGTCCCCATAAAGATAGGAATAGAAACACACACACACGGTGGTGTATTCCTTTAACACCAGTCACAGGTTGATCCACTCTGATTATTACTCTATTACTTTAGTCTTCCAGGACTTTAGGTAATCATGACCTTTGACCCAGAAGAACCCATGCAGGTGCACTGATGATGCTGATGGAGAGGTTAAGCCCCGCCCCTTCTACTTCTGGTCCATGGTGCTTAGCGTGTGAATGGGAGTGAATGGAGTGAGTCAAAGTCAATTGTGCTTCAGTTTGACCAGTGCTGTGACATTAACATCTGATAGTTAATAATAAATATGAATGTGACATTAACATCTGATAGTTAATAATAAATATGAATGTGACATTAACATCTGATAGTTAATAATAAATATGAATGTGACATTAACATCTGATAGTTAATAATAAATATGAATGTGACATTAACATCTGATAGTTAATAATAAATATGAATGTGACATTAACATCTGATAGTTAATAATAAATATGAATGTGTTACAGACAGAGCAGCTGTTTATGATGACGTTAGGTTTATGTGGGTTAGGTTTTATGTGAGTTAGGCTTTATGTGGGTTAGGTTTTATGTGGGTTAGGCTTTATGTGGGTTAGGCTTTATGTGGGTGAGGTTTTATGTGGGTTAGGTTTTAGGTGGGTTAGGTTTTATGTGGGTTAGGTTTTATGTGGGTTAGGCTTTATGTGGGTTAGGTTTTATGTGCGTTAGGTTTTATGTGGGTTAGGTTTTATGTGGGTTAGGCTTTATGTGGGTTAGGTTTTATGTGGGTTAGGCTTTATGTGGGTTAGGTTTTATGTGGGTTAGGTTTTATGTGCGTTAGGTTTTATGTGGGTTAGGCTTTATGTGGGTTAGATTTTATGTGGGTTCGGTTTTATGTGGGTTAGGCTTTATGTGGGTTAGGTTTTATGTGGGTTAGGTTTTATGTGGGTTAGGATTTATGTGGGTTAGGTTTTATGTGGGTTAGGCTTTATGTGGGTTAGGTTTTATGTGGGTTAGGTTTTATGTGCGTTAGGTTTTATGTGGGTTAGGCTTTATGTGGGTTAGATTTTATGTGGGTTAGGCTTTATGTGGGTTAGGTTTTATGTGGGTTAGGTTTTATGTGGGTTAGGCTTTATGTGGGTGAGGTTTTATGTGGGTTAGGTTTTAGGTGGGTTAGGTTTTATGTGGGTTAGGCTTTATGTGGGTTAGGTTTTATGTGGGTTAGGCTTTATGTGGATTAGGTTTTAGGTGGGTTAGGTTTTATGTGGGTTAGGCTTTATGTGGGTTAGGATTTTATGTGGGTTAGGTTTTATGTGGGTTAGGCTTTATGTGGGTTAGGTTTTATGTGGGTTAGGATTTTATGTGGGTTAGGTTTTATGTGGGTTAGGCTTTATGTGGGTTAGGTTTTATGTGGGTTAGGTTTTATGTGGGTTAGGCTTTATGTGGATTAGGTTTTAGGTGGGTTAGGTTTTATGTGGGTTAGGCTTTATGTGGGTTAGGATTTTATGTGGGTTAGGTTTTATGTGGGTTAGGCTTTATGTGGGTTAGGTTTTATGTGGGTTAGGATTTTATGTGGGTTAGGTTTTATGTGGGTTAGGCTTTATGTGGGTTAGGTTTTATGTGGGTTATGTTTTATGTGGGTTAGGTTTTATGTGGGTTAGGTTTTATGTGGGTTAGGTTTTATGTGGGTTAGGCTTTATGTGGGTTAGGTTTATGTGGGATAGGTTTTATGTGGGTTAGGTTTTATGTGGGTTAGGTTTTATGTGGGTTAGGATTTATGTGGGTTAGGTTTTATGTGGGTTAGGCTTTATGTGGGTTAGGTTTTATGTGGGTTAGGTTTTATGTGCGTTAGGTTTTATGTGGGTTAGGCTTTATGTGGGTTAGATTTTATGTGGGTTAGGCTTTATGTGGGTTATGTTTTATGTGGGTTAGGTTTTATGTGGGTTAGGCTTTATGTGGGTTAGGTTTTATGTGGGTTAGGCTTTATGTGGATTAGGTTTTAGGTGGGTTAGGTTTTATGTGGGTTAGGCTTTATGTGGGTTAGGATTTTATGTGGGTTAGGTTTTATGTGGGTTAGGCTTTATGTGGGTTAGGTTTTATGTGGGTTAGGATTTTATGTGGGTTAGGTTTTATGTGGGTTAGGCTTTATGTGGGTTAGGTTTTATGTGGGTTATGTTTTATGTGGGTTAGGTTTTATGTGGGTTAGGTTTTATGTGGGTTAGGTTTTATGTGGGTTAGGCTTTATGTGGGTTAGGTTTATGTGGGATAGGTTTTATGTGGGTTAGGCATTATGTGGGTTAGGATTTTATGTGGGTTAGGATTTATGTGGGTTAGGTTTTTATGTGGGTTAGGATTTATGTGGGTTAGGTTTTATGTGGGTTAGGTTTTATGTGGGTTAGGTTTTATGTGGGTTAGGCTTTATGTGGGTTAGGTTTTATGTGGGTTAGGTTTTATGTGGGTTAGGCTTTATGTGGGTTAGGTTTTATGTGGGTTAGGTTTTATGTGGGTTAGGTTTTATGTGGGTTAGGTTTTATGTGGGCTTAGTCAGAGACTACAGTGAGTGGAGGATGTGACGTCACATGTTCTCCAGTCGTGTAGTTTAAATTATTAACAGTTTTTATTCACAGATCAATCAGTCGTTCGTTAACAGAAGCAGATCAAACATCAATAATTACCATTTATTATGAGGAACAACATGTGTGGGATTCAGGTCACATGACAAACCTGATACCATTTAACAGTTTATTTACCATTGAATACCATTCATTCATTTTCTGATCTCAGGCCTCATGAGCCTCCGGAAGGGGCGGAGCCTTAAGCTCCACATTTGACTGATTCTTAGAAATAAAACAAAACAAACCCAAAAAACCTAGAGATGATAACATGAGTGTTTTCCAGCGCTGCATGTGCATATTTTTGCGTCTGTGGTGAAGTCATTCAGAACACGTGTCTGCCTGTGAAAGTGAGTTTATGGTCTGAACTGCAGCCAAGTCCACTGTAGTACACACACTGCAACTGGATCTGTTTATGGACTGGAACCATCAGGTCTGATTGTTTGTCAGGAAAGGTTTATGGGCTGGAAGCAGTTAGGCACAGTCAGACTAGGCGGTCGCCTAGGGCACCAGATGTCCTGGGGGTACCAAGTCCCACAGAATTAGAATATGAAGATACTGTATTTACTGGACTATAAGGTGAACTGAAAAGACTTTAATTTACTCCAAAAACAACAATGTGACTTAGGTATATATGGATTAATTCTGGTTCTGCTCAGTGACTGGGAATTTAGACTTTTTATCTCAGAATTTCGACTCTTAAAGTTAGATTTTTCAGAATCAGAGTGTGTTTTGTTCCTTGTTCCAACTCAACCAGGTTTATAGTTATAGTGACTGTTTATCTTCACTTAATGCTCCTTATAATCCAGTCCACCTTATAGTGTGAAAATACAGTAAATAAATAATTAAACTTAACATTGACAGTGATTATTCATGGACAAGAATTACACTAAAAGGAAAGAGGGGTGTTGGCCTAGTTTTGGCCTAGCATTAGCCTACTCTTGGCCTAGTGTTGGCCTAGTGTTGTCCTAGTCATGGATGGCCTAGTGTTGTCCTAGTGTTTGCCAAGTGTTGTCCTATTGTTGGCTAGTGTTGGCCTAGTGTTGTCTTAGTGTTGTCCTAGTGTTGTCGTAGTGTGGGCCTAGTGTTGTCCTAGTGTTCGCCTAGTGTTGTCCTTGTGTTGGTCTAGTGTTTGCCTAGTGTTGTCCTAGTGTTGTCATAGTGTGGGCATAGTTTGGGCCTAGTGTTGGCCTACTGTTGGCCTAGTGTTGGCCTAGTGTTGTCCTAGTGTTCGCCTAGTGTTGGCTAGTGTTGGCCTAGCGTTGTCCCAGTGTTGTCGTAGTGTGGGCCTAGTGTGGGGCTAGTGTTGGGCCTAGTGTTGGGCTAGTGTTGTCCTTGTGGTCGCCTAGTGTTGTCCTAGTGTTGGTCTAGTGTTTGCCTAGTGTTGGCCTAGTGATGTCCTAGTGTTGTCCTAGTGGGGGCCTAGTATTGTCCTAGTGTTGGTCTAGTGTTTGCCTAGTGTTGTCCTAGTGTTGTCCTAGTGTTTGCCTAGTGTTTGCCTAGTGTTGTCCTAGTGTTGTCGTAGTGTGGGCCTTGTGTTGTCCTAGTGTTGGTCTAGTGTTGTCCTAGTGTTAGTCTAGTGTTTGCCTGGGGCAGCACATTGACCAGAACCTACCCTGTCTGGAAGGATCAGGTCTGGAGGATGGTCTGGGTGTCTGTCAGGAAAGGTTGTAAAAGGCCAGTGTGGATCAAGGACATTTAGAGCAGATTAAGAGTCTGTTTACACCAGGATGATTGTGATTAAATACGACAGCGTATTTTATCAGAAGTGTATTTCATTTACACGAAGCTGACGCCACCAGGGTGTGAATACACACAAATATTCAGACGCCTTCCACAGTGGGACGTATTGAAGGTGCACTGGGACATGTCTCCGTCTAAACGACAACAAACACACATGGTCATGTTGTGTCTTTACGTCACATAACCTTTGACCTTACATTCATACAGTGAGGGACATGTGGGACAACCTGGATCCTACAGATCTTACAGCTGCACTAGCATTAGCACTAGCATTAGCATTAGCATTAGCTTTTACAGACATTACACACATACCAGAGACAGGTGGACAATTACATACTGTACGTCAAAAACGGAAAAGGACATGTGGGCGGGTCTATCACAGTACCACATAGCGGCCTGTCAGGACTATCCAATCACATTCCTCCTACTGTTGGGTCTTCGTATAAATGAGTATTTGCTCCTGAATACACTCGTCTAAACATGGATAAAAAAACTGAAGACGAGACGACACTTTAGTGTCTTCTGTTTTCATCATCTCTGTGTCAGTGACACTTTACACCAGTCAGTAACACTTTACACCAGTCAGTAACACTTTACACCAGTCAGTGACACTTTACACCAGTCAGTGACACTTTACACCAGTCAGTAACACTTTACACCAGTCAGTAACACTTTACACCAGTCAGTGACACTTTACACCAGTCAGTGACACTTTACACCAGTCAGTGACACTTTACACCAGTCAGTAACACTTTACACCAGTCAGTAACACTTTACACCAGTCAGTGACACTTTACACCAGTCAGTGGCACTTTACACCAGTCAGTGACACTTTACACCAGTCAGTAACACTTTACAACAGTCAGTGACACTTTACAACAGTCAGTGACACTTTTCAACAGTCAGTGACACTTTACACCAGTCAGTGACACTTTACACCAGTCAGTGGCACTTTACACCAGTCAGTGACACTTTACACCAGTCAGTAACACTGTGCAACAGTCTGTAACACTTTACAACAGTCAGTAACACTTTACAACAGTATGTAACACTTTACAACAGTCAGTAACACTTTACAACAGTATGTAACACTTTACAACAGTCAGTAACACTTTACAACAGTATGTAACACTTTACAACAGTCAGTAACACTTTACAACAGTATGTAACACTTTACAACAGTCAGTAACACTTTACAACAGTCAGTAACACTTTACAACAGTATGTAACACTTTACAACAGTCAGTAACACTTTACAACAGTCAGTAACACTTTACAACAGTCAGTAACACTTTACAACAGTCAGTAACACTTTACAACAGTCAGTAACACTTTACAACAGTATGTAACACTTTACAACAGTCAGTAACACTTTACAACAGTCAGTAACACTTTACAACAGTCAGTAACACTTTACAACAGTCAGTAACACTTTACAACAGTATGTAACACTTTATAACAGTATGTAACACTTTACAACGGTCAGTAACACTTTACAACAGTCAGTAACACTTTACAACAGTCAGTAACACTTTACAACAGTCTGTAACACTTTACAACAGTATGTAACACTTTACAACAGTCAGTAACACTTTACAACAGTCAGTAACACTTTACAACAGTCTGTAACACTTTACAACAGTCAGTAACACTTTACAACAGTCAGTAACACTTTACAACAGTCAGTAACACTTTACAACAGTCAGTAACACTTTACAACAGTATGTAACACTTTACAACAGTCAGTAACACTTTACAACAGTCAGTAACACTTTACAACAGTCAGTAACACTTTACAACAGTCTGTAACACTTTACAACAGTATGTAACACTTTACAACAGTCAGTAACACTTTACAACAGTCAGTAACACTTTACAACAGTCTGTAACACTTTACAACAGTCAGTAACACTTTACAACAGTATGTAACACTTTACAACAGTATGTAACACTTTACAACAGTCAGTAACACTTTACAACAGTATGTAACACTTTACAACAGTCAGTAACATTTTACAACAGTATGTAACACTTTACAACAGTCAGTAACACTTTACAACAGTCAGTAACACTTTACAACAGTCTGTAACACTTTACAACAGTCAGTAACACTTTACAACAGTCAGTAACACTTTACAACAGTCAGTAACACTTTACAACAGTATGTAACACTTTACAACAGTCAGTAACACTTTACAACAGTATGTAACACTTTACAACAGTCAGTAACATTTTACAACAGTATGTAACACTTTACAACAGTCAGTAACACTTTACAACAGTCAGTAACACTTTACAACAGTCTGTAACACTTTACAACAGTATGTAACACTTTACAACAGTCAGTAACACTTTACAAAAGTCAGTAACACTTTACAACAGTCTGTAACACTTTACAACAGTCAGTAACACTTTACAACAGTATGTAACACTTTACAACAGTATGTAACACTTTACAACAGTCAGTAACACTTTACAACAGTATGTAACACTTTACAACATTCAATAACATTTTACAACAGTATGTGACACTTTACAACAGTCAGTAACACTTTACAACAGTCAGTAACACTTTACAACAGTCTGTAACACTTTACAACAGTCAGTAACACTTTACAACAGTCTGTAACACCTTACAACAGTCAGTAACACTTTACAACAGTCAGTAACACTTTACAACAGTCAGTAACACTTTACAACAGTATGTAACACTTTACAACATTCAGTAACACTTTACAACAGTATGTAACACTTTACAACAGTCTGTAACACTTTACAACAGTCAGTAACACTTTACAACAGTATGTAACACTTTACAACAGTCAGTAACACTTTACAACAGTATGTAACACTTTACAACAGTCAGTAACACTTTACAACAGTCAGTAACACTTTACAACAGTATGTAACACTTTACAACAGTCAGTAACACTTTACAACAGTCAGTAACACTTTACAACAGTCAGTAACACTTTACAACAGTCTGTAACACTTTACAACAGTATGTAACACTTTACAACAGTCAGTAACACTTTACAACAGTCAGTAACACTTTACAACAGTCTGTAACACTTTACAACAGTCAGTAACACTTTACAACAGTATGTAACACTTTACAACAGTATGTAACGCTTTACAACAGTCAGTAACACTTTACAACAGTATGTAACACTTTACAACAGTCAGTAACACTTTACAACAGTATGTAACACTTTACAACATTCAATAACACTTTACAACAGTATGTAACACTTTACAACAGTCAGTAACACTTTACAACAGTCAGTAACACTTTACAACAGTCTGTAACACTTTACAACAGTCAGTAACACTTTACAACAGTCTGTAACACTTTACAACAGTCAGTAACACTTTACAACAGTCAGTAACACTTTACAACAGTATGTAACACTTTACAACATTCAGTAACACTTTACAACAGTATGTAACACTTTACAACAGTCAGTAACACTTTACAACAGTCAGTAACACTTTACAACAGTCAGTAACACTTTACAACAGTCAGTAACACTTTACAACAGTCTGTAACACTTTACAACAGTCAGTAACACTTTACAACAGTATGTAACACTTTACAACAGTCAGTAACACTTTACAACAGTATGTAACACTTTACAACAGTCAGTAACACTTTACAACAGTCTGTAACACTTTACAACAGTCAGTAACACTTTACAACATTATGTAACACTTTACAACAGTCAGTAACACTTTACAACAGTCAGTAACACTTTACAACAGTCAGTAACACTTTACAACAGTCAGTAACACTTTACAACAGTCTGTAACACTTTACAACAGTCAGTAACACTTTACAACAGTCAGTAACACTTTACAACAGTCAGTAACACTTTACAACAGTCAGTAACACTTTACAACAGTCTGTAACACTTTACAACAGTCAGTAACACTTTACAACAGTATGTAACACTTTACAACAGTATGTAACACTTTACAACAGTATGTAACACTTTACAACAGTCAGTAACACTTTACAACAGTATGTAACACTTTACAACAGTCAGTAACACTTTACAACAGTATGTAACACTTTACAACAGTATGTAACACTTTACAGTACCTGGTCGTCTGTGAATGTTAATAATATTTAGGAATGAAAGAAAAAACCCTCAGTGTTTTCGTCAAAAACACGTTTATCCAGCGAGCATGTGAAAAGTCTTAAACCTAAGTCTGTAATTCCTGCTGGTTCCAACATCAGTGTGAAGGTGCTGAGGCTTTATGGGGACGCACAGAGGTGTTTATGGGGACACACAGAGATGCTTATGGGGACACACAGATTCACTTCAGAAACATTTGTGTTTCCTCTACAGCTGTTGACTTTGTGATAATGTTAGCAGAACAAAAGGTGGTTTATATGAAACTGCTGAGTCTACAACTCACCAAGGTCGCCTCAGACGCCTTAACATACTCTGAACACGCTGAACACCCTCAGTCACGTGTGCTTTGGGTCCTGCCAGGGGTTACCTCACATCCCTTTGACCCAAATTCCTGCAAATATCACCGTCTACGTAGTGAAGTACAGCTGAGTTCTGCACTGAAAATACTGAGGAATGAACAGGCTGTGGCATGTTAGCATGTAGCTCTCTTAGCATGTAGCTCTGTTAGCAAGGAGCTCTGTTAGCATGTACCTCTGTTAGCAAGTTGGTCTGTTAGCATGGAGTTCTGTTAGCACAGAGGTTTGTTACCATGTACCTCTGTTAGCAAGTTGGTCAGTTAGCATAGAGCTCTGTTAGCATGTAGATCAATTATCATAGAGCTCTGTTAGCATGTAGATCTGTTAGCATAGAGCTCTGTTAGCAAGTATCTCTGTTAGCATGGGGCTCTGTTAGCAAGGAGCTCTGTTAGAATGGAGCTCTGTTAGCATAGAGCTCTGTTAGCATGTAGATCTGTTAGAATAGAGCTCTGTTAGCATGTAGATCTGTTAGCATAGAACTCTGTTAGCAAGTAGGTCTGTTAGCATAGAGCTCTGTTAGCAAGTAGATCTGTTGGCATAGAGCTCTGTTAGGTAGTAGGTCTGTTAGCATGGAGCTCTGTTAGCAAGTAGGTCTGTTAGCACATAGCCCTGTTAGCAAGTAGATCTGTTAGCATGGAGCTCTGTTAGCATGTAGATATGTTGGCATAGAGCTCTGTTAGCAAGTAGGTCTGCTAGCATGGAGCTCTGTTACCATGGAGCTATGTTAGCATAGAGCTCTGTTAGCATGTAGATCTGTTAGAATAGAGCTCTGTTAGCAAGTTGGTCTGTTAGCATAGAGCTCTGTTAGCATGGAAATCTGTTAGAATGGAGCTCTGTTAGCATATAGATCTGTTAGCATGGAGCTCTGTTAGCATGTAGATCTGTTAGCACGAGCTCTGTTAGCAAGTACATCT
>CM035800.1:1557505-1570005 GCA_020466265.1 Siphamia tubifer | reverse complement strand
AACGTCCATTTATAGATGCAGGAAGGGGGGCTGGTCCAGACAGGCAGGGGCAGTGGTCCGGGGTCACAGGTCGGCACAGGCGAGATACTCCAGATCCTGTCGTCCATGGCTCCCGTGCAGACACTGTCAGGAGAGCCACCACTCCCCCCAGGGGGGGGGGGACACACCAGGTGACTAGTCATGAACAGACTTGGTATGAAAGATAGGTTATAAAAATTACAGAAACAGGTGTGAGGGAGAGAAGAAAGAAGGAACTCAGTGTCTGTACTTCCCCAGCATTCTAACTCCTAGGGCAGCCTAGACTGAACTGTGACTCATACATCATGTATACATGATATATGAGTCACATCATTTTTAACTAACCTGACCATAGTCTTTCTCAAACAGGAATGTTTTAAGCCTAATTTTAAATGTAGAGACTGTGTCGGCATCTTTAATATTAAAGGGAAGCTGATTCCATAAGACAGGGGCCTGATAACTAAAGGCTCTAGCTCCTACTGTACTTTTAGAAACCTTAGGAACTTTCAATAAACCTGCATTCTGAGAATGAAGGGTTCTATTGGGCTGGTACGGAACCAGATCATCTTTAAGATAAGAGGGGCCCATACCATTAATGGTTTTATATGTAAGGAGGAGGATTTTAAATTTAATTCTAGACTCAACTGGTAGCCAATGAAGGGTTTGGAGCACAGGGGTGATAGGGTTAGGGGTCAGGGGTCAGGGTTTGGAGCACAGGGGTGATAGGGTTAGGGGTCAGGGGTCAGGGTTTGGAGCACAGGGGTGATGTGTTCTCTTCTATTTGATCCTGTTAATAATCTTGCTGCTGCATTTTGAACCAGTTGAAGCTTTTTAGGGAATATTTAGGACACGCTACAAGTAAGGAGTTACAATAATCTAATCGTGATGTAACAAATGCATGAATTAATTTTTCTGCAGTCGTTTTAGACAGAATATTCCTAATTTTGGCTAATGTTGCGCAGGTGAAAGAAGGCTGTTCTGCAAGTTTGGTTAATGTGCATTTTGAATGAAAGATCTGGATCAAATAAAACTCCTAAATTTTTAACTGTGGCACTGGGTGTTACACTTAAGTTGTCCAGAGTAACTATGTGGTCAGGTAGGGAGTCTCTCACATTTTTAGGACCAATTATAACGACTTCAGTTTTTTCAGGGTTCAATAAAAGATAATTGTCACTCATCCAAGTCTTTATGTCTTGGACACATGTACTTAGTTTATCTATTTGTCTGGTCTGATCAGGTTTAATCGATAAATATAGCTGTGTGTCTTCTGCATAACAATGAAAATTAATGCCATGATTTGTAATGATGTTACCTAAAGGGAGCATATATATAGTGTAAACAAAATAGGCCCAAGGACTGACCCTTGAGGAACGCCATAATTAACTCTGGAGGACTGCGATGATTGTTGATTAACGTTAATAAATTGGTAGCGATCAGATAAATATGATTTAAAGCAGCAGAGGGCTGCTCCTCTAATACCTATATCACATTCTAATCTGTGCACTAAGATACTGTGGTCAATGGTGTCAAAGGCTGCACTAAGGTCTAATAACACCAGGACCCATATTAATCCAATGTCAGCGGCTAATAATAAGTCATTAGTAACTTTAACTAACTAATGTGTTATTGTCACATTAATTATCTCCACTTAATAAAACATTTATATTTTTAAATGTTCATTTAAATTCATACATTAAAGGGTTAAGTTTAAACAACAGATCGTGATCATTTTATTTCAACAAATCTGACCAAAACATTTTCACTTATTTCACTAACATTTAAAACAAATGTTAGTGTTAGTTTGTACTGTGTCATTATTGAATGTAAAACTAAAGTTTACATTAACCTAAAATAAGACAGAATCACTGTTATGTTCAGTGACATTTAAAACCCCTTAAGACCCACTGTGACAAATATGCAACATACAAAAAATATTTCTATTACATGAGCTATAGACAAATTAATTATCTTCATTTTATTTAACATTAAGTACTTTTTAAACAACTGAAAATTATCAGAGTAAACTTTCTGTAAATTAGATTTTCCAGATTTAAAATTAAATCCATTTATATGTGAATGAAAATGACTGTCTTCTGTCTTCTGTCTTCTGTCTTCTGTCTTCTGCCTTCTTTCTTCTGTCTACTGTCTTCTGTCTACTGTCTTCTGTCTTCTGTCTTCTTTCTTCTGTCTTCTGTCTTCTTTCTTCTGTCTTCTGTCTTCCGTCTTCTGCCTTCTTTCTTCTGTCTTCTGTCTTCCGTCTTCTGCCTTCTGTCTTCTTTCTTCTGTCTTCTGTCTTCTGTCTTCTTTCTTCTGCCTTCTTTCTTCTGTCTTCTGTCTTCTGTCTTCTGCCTTCTTTCTTCTTTCTTCTGTCTTATGTCTACTGTCTTCTTTCTTCTGTTTTCTGTCCACTGTCTTCTTTCTTCTGTCTTCTGCCTTCTTTCTTCTGTCTTCTGCCTTCTTTCTTCTGTCTTCTGTCTTCCGTCTTCTGCCTTCTTTCTTCTGTCTTCTTTCTTCTGTCTTCTGCCTTCTTTCTTCTGTCTACTGTCTTCTTTCTTCTGTCTTCTGTCTACTGTCTTCTGTCTTCTGTCTTCTTTCTTCTGTCTTCTGTCTACTGTCTTCTTTGTTCTGTCTTCTGCCTTCTTTCTTCTGTCTACTGTCTTCTTTCTTCTGTCTTCTGTCTACTGTCTTCTGTCTTCTGTCTTCTTTCTTCTGTCTTCTGTCTACTGTCTTCTTTGTTCTGTCTTCTGTCTTCTGCCTTCTTTCTTCTGTCTTCCGTCTTCTGCCTGCTTTCTTCTGTCTTCTGTCTTCCGTCTTCTGTCTTCTTTCTTCTGCCTTCTTTCTTCTGTCTTCCGTCTTCTGCCTTCTTTCTTCTGTCTTCTGTCTTCCGTCTTCTTTCTTCTGCCTTCTTTCTTCTGTCTTCCGTCTTCTGCCTTCTTTCTTCTGCCTTCTTTCTTCTGTCTTCCGTCTTCTGCCTTCTTTCTTCTGTCTTCTGTCTTCCGTCTTCTGTCTTCTTTCTTCTGTCTTCCGTCTTCTGCCTTCTTTCTTCTGTCTTCTTTCTTCTTTCTTCTGTCTTCTGTCTTCTTTCTTCTGTCTTCTTTCTTCTTTCTTCTGTCTTCTGTCTTCCGTCTTCTGCCTTCTGCCTTCTGCCTTCTTTCTTCTGTCTTCTGTCTTCCGTCTTCTGCCTTCTGTCTTCTGTCTACTGTCTTCTTTCTTCTGTCTTCTGTCTTCCGTCTTCTGCCTTCTTTCTTCTGTCTTCTGTCTTCCGTCTTCTGCCTTCTTTCTTCTGTCTACTGTCTTCTTTCTTCTGTCTTCTGTCTACTGTCTTCTTTCTTCTGTCTTCTGTCTTCTGCCTTCTTTCTTCTGTCTTCTGTCTTCCGTCTTCTGCCTTCTGTCTTCTTTCTTCTGCCTTCTTTCTTCTGTCTTCTGTCTTCTGTCTTCTTTCTTCTGTCTTCTTTCTTCTTTCTTCTGTCTTATGTCTTCTGTCTTCCGTCTTCTGCCTTCTTTCTTCTTTCTTCTGTCTTCTGTCCACTGTCTTCTTTCTTCTGTCTTCTTTCTTCTGTCTTCCTTCTTCTGTCTTCCGTCTTCTGCCTTCTTTCTTCTGCCTTCTGTCTTCTGTCTACTGTCTTCTTTCTTCTGTCTTCTGTCTTCTTTCTTCTGCCTTCTTTCTTCTGTCTTCTGTCTTCCATCTTCTGCCTTCTTTCTTCTGTCTTCTGTCTACTGTCTTCATTCTTCTGTCTTCTTTCTTCTGTCTTCTTTCTTCTGCCTTCTTTCTTCTGTCTTCTTCTGTCTTCTTTCTTCTGTCTTCTTTCTTCTGTCTTATTTCTTCTGTCTTCTGCCTTCTGTCTTCTGTCTTCTTTCTTCTGCCTTCTTTCTTCTGTCTTCCGTCTTCTGCCTTCTTTCTTCTGTCTTCTGTCTTCCGTCTTCTGTCTTCTTTCTTCTGCCTTCTTTCTTCTGTCTTCCGTCTTCTGCCTTCTTTCTTCTGTCTTCTGTCTTCCGTCTTCTTTCTTCTGCCTTCTTTCTTCTGTCTTCCGTCTTCTGCCTTCTTTCTTCTTTCTTCTGTCTTCCGTCTTCTGCCTTCTTTCTTCTGTCTTCTGTCTTCCGTCTTCTGTCTTCTTTCTTCTGCCTTCTTTCTTCTGTCTACTGTCTTCTTTCTTCTGTCTTCTGTCTACTGTCTTCTTTCTTCTGTCTTCTGTCTTCTGTCTTCTGCCTTCTTTCTTCTGTCTTCTGTCTTCTGTCTTCTGTCTTCTGCCTTCTTTCTTCTGTCTTCTGTCTTCTGTCTTCTGCCTTCTTTCTTCTGTCTTCTGTCTACTGTCTTCTTTCTTCTGTCTTCTGTCTTCTGTCTTCTGTCTTCTGCCTTCTTTCTTCTGTCTACTGTCTTCTTTCTTCTTTCTTCTGTCTTCTGCCTTCTTTCTTCTGCCTTCTGTCTTCTTTCTTCTGTCTTCTTTCTTCTGTCTTATGTCTTCTGTCTTCCATCTTCTGCCTTCTTTCTTCTTTCTTCTGTCTTATGTCTACTGTCTTCTTTCTTCTGCCTTCTGTCTTCTTTCTTCTGCCTTCTTTCTTCTGTCTTCTGTCTTCTTTCTTCTGTCTTCTTTCTTCTTTCTTCTGTCTTCTGTCTTCCGTCTTCTGTCTTCTGCCTTCTGCCTTCTTTCTTCTGTCTTCTGTCTTCCGTCTTCTGCCTTCTGTCTTCTGTCTACTGTCTTCTTTCTTCTGTCTTCTGTCTTCCGTCTTCTGCCTTCTTTCTTCTGTCTTCTGTCTTCCGTCTTCTGCCTTCTTTCTTCTGTCTACTGTCTTCTTTCTTCTGTCTTCTGTCTACTGTCTTCTTTCTTCTGTCTTCTGCCTTCTTTCTTCTGTCTTCTGTCTTCCGTCTTCTGCCTTCTGTCTTCTTTCTTCTGCCTTCTTTCTTCTGTCTTCTGTCTTCTTTCTTCTGTCTTCTTTCTTCTTTCTTCTGTCTTATGTCTTCTGTCTTCCGTCTTCTGCCTTCTTTCTTCTTTCTTCTGTCTTCTGTCCACTGTCTTCTTTCTTCTGTCTTCTTTCTTCTGTCTTCTTTCTTCTGTCTTCCTTCTTCTGTCTTCCGTCTTCTGCCTTCTTTCTTCTGCCTTCTGTCTTCTGTCTACTGTCTTCTTTCTTCTGTCTTCTGTCTTCTTTCTTCTGCCTTCTTTCTTCTGTCTTCTGTCTTCCATCTTCTGCCTTCTTTCTTCTGTCTTCTGTCTACTGTCTTCATTCTTCTGTCTTCTTTCTTCTGTCTTCTTTCTTCTGCCTTCTTTCTTCTGTCTTCTTCTGTCTTCTTTCTTCTGTCTTCTTTCTTCTGTCTTATTTCTTCTGTCTTCTGCCTTCTGTCTTCTGTCTTCTTTCTTCTGCCTTCTTTCTTCTGTCTTCCGTCTTCTGCCTTCTTTCTTCTGTCTTCTGTCTTCCGTCTTCTGTCTTCTTTCTTCTGCCTTCTTTCTTCTGTCTTCCGTCTTCTGCCTTCTTTCTTCTGTCTTCCGTCTTCTGTCTTCTTTCTTCTGCCTTCTTTCTTCTGTCTTCCGTCTTCTGCCTTCTTTCTTCTGTCTTCTGTCTTCCGTCTTCTTTCTTCTGCCTTCTTTCTTCTGTCTTCCGTCTTCTGCCTTCTTTCTTCTGCCTTCTTTCTTCTGTCTTCCGTCTTCTGCCTTCTTTCTTCTGTCTTCTGTCTTCCGTCTTCTGTCTTCTTTCTTCTGCCTTCTTTCTTCTGTCTACTGTCTTCTTTCTTCTGTCTTCTGTCTACTGTCTTCTTTCTTCTGTCTTCTGTCTTCTGTCTTCTGTCTTCTGCCTTCTTTCTTCTGTCTTCTGTCTTCTGTCTTCTGCCTTCTTTCTTCTGTCTTCTGTCTTCTGTCTTCTGTCTTCTGCCTTCTTTCTTCTGTCTTCTGTCTACTGTCTTCTTTCTTCTGTCTTCTGTCTTCTGTCTTCTGTCTTCTGTCTTCTGCCTTCTTTCTTCTGTCTACTGTCTTCTTTCTTCTTTCTTCTGTCTTCTGCCTTCTTTCTTCTGCCTTCTGTCTTCTTTCTTCTGTCTTCTTTCTTCTGTCTTATGTCTTCTGTCTTCCATCTTCTGCCTTCTTTCTTCTTTCTTCTGTCTTATGTCTACTGTCTTCTTTCTTCTGCCTTCTGTCTTCTTTCTTCTGCCTTCTTTCTTCTGTCTTCTGTCTTCTTTCTTCTGTCTTCTTTCTTCTTTCTTCTGTCTTCTGTCTTCTGTCTTCCGTCTTCTGCCTTCTGCCTTCTGCCTTCTGCCTTCTGCCTTCTTTCTTCTGTCTTCTGTCTTCCGTCTTCTGCCTTCTGTCTTCTGTCTACTGTCTTCTTTCTTCTGTCTTCCGTCTTCTGCCTTCTTTCTTCTGTCTTCTGTCTTCCGTCTTCTGCCTTCTTTCTTCTGTCTACTGTCTTCTTTCTTCTGTCTTCTGTCTACTGTCTTCTTTCTTCTGTCTTCTGCCTTCTTTCTTCTGTCTTCTGTCTTCCGTCTTCTGCCTTCTGTCTTCTTTCTTCTGCCTTCTTTCTTCTGTCTTCTGTCTTCTGTCTTCTTTCTTCTGTCTTCTTTCTTCTTTCTTCTGTCTTATGTCTTCTGTCTTCCGTCTTCTGCCTTCTTTCTTCTTTCTTCTGTCTTCTGTCCACTGTCTTCTTTCTTCTGTCTTCTTTCTTCTGTCTTCCTTCTTCTGTCTTCCGTCTTCTGCCTTCTTTCTTCTGCCTTCTGTCTTCTGTCTACTGTCTTCTTTCTTCTGTCTTCTGTCTTCTTTCTTCTGCCTTCTTTCTTCTGTCTTCTGTCTTCCATCTTCTGCCTTCTTTCTTCTGTCTTCTGTCTACTGTCTTCATTCTTCTGTCTTCTTTCTTCTGCCTTCTTTCTTCTGTCTTCTTCTGTCTTCTTTCTTCTGTCTTCTTTCTTCTGTCTTATTTCTTCTGTCTTCTGCCTTCTGTCTTCTGTCTTCTTTCTTCTGCCTTCTTTCTTCTGTCTTCCGTCTTCTGCCTTCTTTCTTCTGTCTTCTGTCTTCCGTCTTCTGTCTTCTTTCTTCTGCCTTCTTTCTTCTGTCTTCCGTCTTCTGCCTTCTTTCTTCTGCCTTCTTTCTTCTGTCTTCCGTCTTCTGTCTTCTTTCTTCTGCCTTCTTTCTTCTGTCTTCCGTCTTCTGCCTTCTTTCTTCTGTCTTCTGTCTTCCGTCTTCTTTCTTCTGCCTTCTTTCTTCTGTCTTCCGTCTTCTGCCTTCTTTCTTCTGCCTTCTTTCTTCTGTCTTCCGTCTTCTGCCTTCTTTCTTCTGTCTTCTGTCTTCCGTCTTCTGTCTTCTTTCTTCTGCCTTCTTTCTTCTGTCTACTGTCTTCTTTCTTCTGTCTTCTGTCTACTGTCTTCTTTCTTCTGTCTTCTGTCTTCTGTCTTCTGCCTTCTTTCTTCTGTCTTCTGTCTTCTGTCTTCTGCCTTCTTTCTTCTGTCTTCTGTCTTCTGTCTTCTGCCTTCTTTCTTCTGTCTTCTGTCTACTGTCTTCTTTCTTCTGTCTTCTGTCTTCTGTCTTCTGCCTTCTTTCTTCTGCCTTCTGTCTTCTTTCTTCTGTCTTATGTCTTCTGTCTTCCATCTTCTGCCTTCTTTCTTCTTTCTTCTGTCTTATGTCTACTGTCTTCTTTCTTCTGCCTTCTGTCTTCTTTCTTCTGCCTTCTTTCTTCTGTCTTCTGTCTTCTTTCTTCTGTCTTCTTTCTTCTTTCTTCTGTCTTCTGTCTTCCGTCTTCTGCCTTCTGCCTTCTTTCTTCTGTCTTCTGTCTTCCGTCTTCTGCCTTCTGTCTTCTGTCTACTGTCTTCTTTCTTCTGTCTTCTGTCTTCCGTCTTCTGCCTTCTTTCTTCTGTCTTCTGTCTTCCGTCTTCTGCCTTCTTTCTTCTGTCTACTGTCTTCTTTCTTCTGTCTTCTGTCTACTGTCTTCTTTCTTCTGTCTTCTGCCTTCTTTCTTCTGTCTTCTGTCTTCCGTCTTCTGCCTTCTGTCTTCTTTCTTCTGCCTTCTTTCTTCTGTCTTCTGTCTTCTGTCTTCTTTCTTCTTTCTTCTGTCTTCTGTCCACTGTCTTCTTTCTTCTGTCTTCTTTCTTCTGTCTTCCTTCTTCTGTCTTCCGTCTTCTGCCTTCTTTCTTCTTTCTTCTGTCTTCTGTCTTCTTTCTTCTGCCTTCTTTCTTCTGTCTTCTGTCTTCCATCTTCTGCCTTCTTTCTTCTGTCTTCTGTCTACTGTCTTCATTCTTCTGTCTTCTTTCTTCTGCCTTCTTTCTTCTGTCTTCTTCTGTCTTCTTTCTTCTGTCTTCTTTCTTCTGTCTTATTTCTTCTGTCTTCTGCCTTCTGTCTTCTGTCTTCTGTCTTCTTTCTTCTGCCTTCTTTCTTCTGTCTTCCGTCTTCTGCCTTCTTTCTTCTGTCTTCTGTCTTCCGTCTTCTGTCTTCTTTCTTCTGCCTTCTTTCTTCTGTCTTCCGTCTTCTGCCTTCTTTCTTCTGCCTTCTTTCTTCTGTCTTCCGTCTTCTGCCTTCTTTCTTCTGTCTTCTGTCTTCCGTCTTCTGTCTTCTTTCTTCTGCCTTCTTTCTTCTGTCTACTGTCTTCTTTCTTCTGTCTTCTGTCTACTGTCTTCTTTCTTCTGTCTTCTGTCTTCTGTCTTCTGTCTTCTGCCTTCTTTCTTCTGTCTTCTGTCTTCTGCCTTCTTTCTTCTGTCTACTGTCTTCTTTCTTCTTTCTTCTGTCTTCTGCCTTCTTTCTTCTGCCTTCTGTCTTCTTTCTTCTGTCTTCTTTCTTCTGTCTTATGTCTTCTGTCTTATGTCTTCTGTCTTCCATCTTCTGCCTTCTTTCTTCTTTCTTCTGTCTTATGTCTACTGTCTTCTTTCTTCTGCCTTCTGTCTTCTTTCTTCTTCCTTCTTTCTTCTGTCTTCTGTCTTCTTTCTTCTGTCTTCTTTCTTCTTTCTTCTGTCTTCTGTCTTCTGTCTTCTGTCTTCCGTCTTCTGCCTTCTGCCTTCTTTCTTCTGTCTTCTGTCTTCCGTCTTCTGCCTTCTGTCTTCTGTCTACTGTCTTCTTTCTTCTGTCTTCTGTCTTCCGTCTTCTGCCTTCTTTCTTCTGTCTTCTGTCTTCCGTCTTCTGCCTTCTTTCTTCTGTCTACTGTCTTCTTTCTTCTGTCTTCTGTCTACTGTCTTCTTTCTTCTGTCTTCTGTCTTCTGCCTTCTTTCTTCTGTCTTCTGTCTTCCGTCTTCTGCCTTCTGTCTTCTTTCTTCTGCCTTCTTTCTTCTGTCTTCTGTCTTCTTTCTTCTGCCTTCTTTCTTCTGTCTTCTTCTGTCTTCTTTCTTCTGTCTTCTTTCTTCTGTCTTATTTCTTCTGTCTTCTGCCTTCTGTCTTCTGTCTTCTTTCTTCTGCCTTCTTTCTTCTGTCTTCCGTCTTCTGCCTTCTTTCTTCTGTCTTCTTTCTTCTTTCTTCTGTCTTATGTCTTCTGTCTTCCGTCTTCTGCCTTCTTTCTTCTTTCTTCTGTCTTATGTCTACTGTCTTCTTTCTTCTGTCTTCTGTCCACTGTCTTCTTTCTTCTGTCTTCTTTCTTCTGTCTTCTTTCTTCTGTCTTCTTTCTTCTGTCTTCCTTCTTCTGTCTTCCGTCTTCTGCCTTCTTTCTTCTGCCTTCTGTCTTCTGTCTACTGTCTTCTTTCTTCTGTCTTCTGTCTTCTTTCTTCTGCCTTCTTTCTTCTGTCTTCTGTCTTCCGTCTTCTGCCTTCTTTCTTCTGTCTTCTTTCTTCTGTCTTATTTCTTCTGTCTTCTGCCTTCTGTCTTCTTTCTTCTGTCTTCTTTCTTCTGTCTTCTGTCTTCTTTCTTCTGTCTTCTGTCTTCTTCTGTCTTCTTTCTTCTGTCTTCTGCCTTCTGTCTTCTGTCCTCTGTCTTCTTTCTTCTGTCTACTGTCTACTGTCTTCTGTCTTCTGTCTACTGTCTACTGTCTTCTGTCTTCTGTCTAGGTGTGATCAAATATTTGGAGTAGAAATGACAACAGTACACTTGGTCAGATGTACATATTTTGTATTAAATGGGCAGTGACATTTTTACTGTGGATGAGTGGAAGCAGTTGTTATTATTATGGGATGTCTGTGGTTTGAACTTGGTGGGTCATTGTAGTCAGCTGTTCCTGGTAGTATTATCAGTGCGGCCTTTACTCTGATAGCAGCACATGCTTTAGCAGAACTGCATGAAAAGTACGAGAACAACAACACAAACACAAACAACAACACAAACACAAACAACAACACAAACAACACAAACACAAACAACAACACAAACACAAACACAAACAACAACACAAACACAAACAACAACACAAACAACACAAACACAAACAACACATATCTCCATTTAAACTGAGCTTCGAGCTGCTGCTGTCACATGATTACACACTATCTGATAAATAACATGTTTGCTTTGATACATTTAAATGAGTCATGATTAAATATTTATTTTTAATCTATATTAGTTGCGTTTTGTTTTTACTGAGCAAACAGATTCAACAAAGAAGGGACTGAACGTGTTTGTTGGAAGACATTTGTTGTCTAGATTTCCCTGAAACACTGCGACGATTGGTAGAGAAACAAGTGTAAACAACCATAGAAGAAGAACAACAACAGCTGTAGATTTACTTTTATCACAGATGAAGAATGTGAGAAAACGTCAACAACCTTTAAATTCTTTTTACAGAAGCGACAACAGTCGTTCATTTTGTTTAGTCATTCCTAACTTTCTCCATCAACTTTCCGTCGCTCTAACTACGTCATCCTAAAGATTACACTGATTGAGGGTTTTGAAAGACAACCTTTTAGCCCCGCCTCCCCTGAATATGAAGCACCACTAGACCCATACATAGAATAAATAGAGATAACTATGCCCTACCATACCTATACTATACCCTACCATACCTATACCCTACCCTTCCCTACCTATACTATACCCTACCATACCTATACTATACCCTACCATACCTATACTATACCCTACCATACCTGTACTATACCCTACCATACCTATACCCTACCCTACCATACCTATACTATACCCTACCATACCTATACTATACCCTACCATACCTATACTATACCCTACCATACCTATACCCTACCCTACCATACCTATACCCTACCCTTCCCTACCTATACTATACCCTACCATACCTATACTATACCCTACCATACCTATACCCTACCCTACCATACCTATACCCTACCCTTCCCTACCTATACTATACCCTACCATACCTATACTATACCCTACCATACCTATACCCTACCCTTCCATACCTATACCCTACCCTACCATACCTATACTATACCCTACCATACCTATACCCTACCCTTCCCTACCTATACTATACCCTACCATACCTATACCCTACCCTACCATACCTATACCCTACCCTACCATACCTATACTATACCCTACCATACCTATACCCTACCCTTCCCTACCTATACTATACCCTACCATACCTATACCCTACCCTACCCTACCATACCTGTACTATACCCTACCATACCTATACTATACCCTACCATACCTATACTATACCCTACCATACCTATACTATACCCTACCATACCTGTACTATACCCTACCATACCTATACTATACTATACCCTACCATACCTGTACTATACCCTACCATACCTGTACTATACCCTACCATACCTATAATATACTCTACCATACCTATACTATACCCTACCCTACCTATACTATACCCTACCCTGCCTATACTATACCCTACCCTGCCTATACTATACTCTACCCTACCTATGCTATACCCTACCCTACCATACCTATACTATACCCTACCATACCTATACTATACCCTACCATACCTATACTGTACCCTACCATACCTATACTATACCCTACCATACCTGTACTATACCCTACCCTACCATACCTATACCCTACCCTGTCATACCTGTACTATACTCTACCATACCTATACCCTACCCTACCATACCTATGCTATACCCTACCATACCTATACTATACCCTGTCATACCTGTACTATACCCTACCATACCTATACTATACCCTGTCATACCTGTACTATACCCTACCATACCTATACTATACCCTACCATACCTATACTATACTATACTATACCCTACCATACCTGTACTATACTATACCCTACCCTACCTATACCCTACCCTACCATACCTGTACTATACCCTACCATACCTGTACTATACCCTACCATACCTATACTATACCCTACCATACCTGTACTATACCCTACCATACCTGTACTATACCCTACCATACCTATACTATACTATGCTATACCCTACCATACCTATACTATACCCTACCATACCTGTACTATACCCTACCATACCTATACCCTACCCTACCATACCTATACTATACCCTACCATACCTATACTATACCCTACCATACCTGTACTATACCCCACCATACATATACTATATCCTACCATACCTGTACTATACCCTACCATACCTGTACTATACCCTACCCTACCATA
>CM035800.1:1541692-1552405 GCA_020466265.1 Siphamia tubifer | reverse complement strand
GTCTTACATACACAGTGTGTTCAATACCAAAAAACATCTGTCATTAAACTGTATCTATGACCACACACTGTAGATTTTACAGTGTTAATTTGGAGACAATGGGACCAAATACACTCTAGAAGAAGTTAAATAAACTCTCTAAGTGTTGATTTAACACTGCAAAATTTACTGTGCACACTGCTGCAGCTTTGACATTATTCTGCATCTGATCTCATTCATGTCATTATTATTATTATTGTGGGTGAAGTATTTACACTGTAAGGTGCATTAAATAAAGTCATGAGATAAAAAAATAAAATAGTTCCATTGTCCCAGTGTTCATCATGTCCTCACAACTGTGATGTGTGTTATCAACTAAAGGGAGTCAATCAATACATGATCAAATCAATCCCTGTGTGTGAGTGTGTGTGTGTGTGTGTGTGTGTACGTGTGTGAGTGTGTGTGTGTGTGTGTGTGTACGTGTGTGTGTGTGTTTAAAACAGTTGAATTCTTCAAAGCTCTTCTGTGTTAACATCTGACTGAACTAAAGTATGTAACTGGGTAATGACATGTTACTGTGGTTAAAGATGTTAATATGATAATGATACGCAGGAGGTTGGTGGTTCAAACTAATATTGGATCAATCACTTTCTAGTGAACCAATCAGAATTGACATCCGTTGAGAATTGAGGGAGGAGAAGTGATTTTAGTGAACTGTGGACGACTACAATAGATGACAAAGGACGAAGCGCAATGACAATAGCTCATTGCAACTTAGTCTGGATGAGCTAATTATGAGATAAAAACCCAAAATTATGAGATAAAAAGTCAAAATTATAAGATAAAAAGTCAAAATTATAAGATAAAAAGTCAAAATTATAAGATAAAAAGTCAAAATTATAAGATAAAAAGTCAAAATTATAAGATAAAAAGTCAAATTATAAGATAAAAAGTCAAAATCATTCGATCTTTTAAAGTGCAAAATAAACTAAACTAATATGAGGAGATTGAGAGGATAATAGGGTGAAATCATAGACAGAAGAGCAAAAAAACTAATGGAATGACAAAAACAAGAGAGAGAGAGAGAGAGGGAGGGGCGAGTAAGATGAGGAGGTTGTGTCTTAAGGCAGCGTGAACTGGATTCAACCAGACTGAGAATAAAAAACAAAAAAACAGCCCCGTCTATGCGGCGCTGAGGGGAGGAGCAAAGGGGAGGGGCTAAGGGGAAAAGGGAGGAAATGAATCCTCCAAATATGCAGCCACACACACACACACACACACACACACACACGCACACACACACACACACACACACACACGCACACACACACACACACACACACACACACACACACACACACACACGCACGCACGCACGCACACACACACACACACACACACACACACACACACACACACACACACACACACACACACACACACACACACACACACACACACACTACAGAAGTCTACTGTACATGTGATCTGTTGTGGAAACACACACAGCTGAGCGTTTATCTGTGTTTTTTTAACAGGAAGTGGGTTTTTTCGACAGAAGTTTTGTCTGAAAGGATCCTCCCGACACTCAGGAGTCATGTTTGTCATCTGAACAGGACAAGACTTTTACACTTTTACTTCAGACAAATCACGTCCACTGCAAAGACATTCCATAAAACGTCAAAAATCTAAATGAATGTGAACAGCTGTAGCATTAGCATCGTTAGCTCCAGAGGCTCTTCACACTTTACTGTCTTTTCTTAAAGGTTGAGTAGTGTAGTAGTTAAATACACAACTCATCTCCACCAGTTTGACTCGGGAAAGGAGTCTTCACCACCGTTGTCATGGCAACCAACGACGCCCAGTGCAAAGCCTGGAGAAATGACAAACTGTGGTTGAATGGACGTCCACACACGTCTGGGTTCAAATGAAATGATCACAGCTCATATGATGTTTAGACCATGGAAACCCTCAACTACTGCTGTTCCTCTGACACTAAACATGGCGTCTCATCATCCTCACTAGGGTCACAGGGGTCAAATCCAGCTCCAATGGGTGAAGGCGGGGTCAGAGGTCACCCTGTAAGAGTCTCCAGTTCATCTCAGGACTGAACATATATAAACAAACACTGTCACATTCACACCTATGGGTGATTTAGATTAACCAGTTAACCAGTTAACCAGTTAACTAGTTAACCAGTTAACCTATCAGTGCATGTGTTTGGATGGTGGGAGGAGCCAGAGTACCTGGAGAAAACCCACACAGACACGAGGAGAACATGTAAACTCCACACAGAAATGTCTGGTGTGGGAATAGAACCAACAACCTTCTGTCTGTGAGGCACCAGTGTTAACTACTGCACCGGTGTTGGTACCCTGGCCATATGTTGGTCACCCCTGCCTTGGATGTTGTGAATTGCTGGGGTCTTGACCCCTCCCCCACTGCTCCTCAGAAACACTGCGCAACACTAGCTACTGTTAGCTTAGAAATGGAGTAAGCTAACGTCAACAAACCACCAGCTCCAAAACAGACTCATGCACAGAACTTCTCACGGTAGCTTATGCCTATGGGGGGGGGGTTATAGTCCTAGTGTTCATCTATCTATAATTCAGCAGATGTGTGTCTGTAGTGTGTGTGTGGGACGCCCAACACCTGCACGCCTCCACCAGATGATCCAACATTTGCAGAGTGACTTCCAGTCCTATGGTCCTTTACTGATGAAACTAATTCATCACAGAAGTGGTTTTGTACCTTGAATTTTTCTTAAACAGTGGATTTACATGTAAAGGCCCCCAACACTACCCTCTAAACCCCCAACACTACCCTCTAAACCCCCAACACTACCCTCTAAACCCCCAACACTACCCCCTAAACCCCCAACACTACCCTCTAAACCCCCAACACTACCCTCTAAACCCCCAATACTACCCTCTAAACCCCCAACACTACCCCCTAAACCCCCAACACTACCCTCTAAACCCCCAACACTACCCCCTAAACCCCCAACACTACCCCCTAAACCCCCAACACTACCCCCTAAACCCCCAACACTACCCTCTAAACGCACAACACTACCCTCTAAACCCCCAATACTACCCCCTAAACCCCCAACACTACCCTCTAAACCCCCAACACTACCCCCTAAACCCCCAACACTACCCCCTAAACCCCCAACACTACCCTCTAAACCCCCAACACTACCCCCTAAACCCCCAACACTACCCTCTAAACCCCCAACACTACCCCCTAAACCCCCAACACTACCCTCTAAACCCCCAACACTACCCCCTAAACCCCCAACACTACCCCCTAAACCCCCAACACTACCCCCTAAACCCCCAACACTACCCTCTAAACGCACAACACTACCCTCTAAACCCCCAATACTACCCCCTAAACCCCCAACACTACCCTCTAAACCCCCAACACTACCCCCTAAACCCCCAACACTACCCCCTAAACCCCCAACACTACCCTCTAAACCCCCAACACTACCCCCTAAACCCCCAACACTACCCTCTAAACCCCCAATACTACCCTCTAAACCCCCAACACTACCCTCTAAACCCCCAACACTACCCTCTAAACCCCCAACACACAATTTAGTATAAATCTGTGTTTTCAGTTTTATAAACAGTATATTTTAGATGTAATGTTTTCGTGTCAGTGGATAAATGTGTCACTGACTGAACATTAAACCATTAAATGAACCAGATATGTGGATTATTTTCATACCACATATGTGGGTCATTTTCATACCACATATGTGGGTCATTTTCATACCACATATGTGGGTCATTTTCATACCATTGTGTTTGTTTTAATTCTCACTTTCACCTTCAGTGTTTGTTGACGTTTGTTGGGGGTAGATCCAGAGACCATTGACTTTGACCAGAGGGTTCGTGGGATTTCGCCAGAACTGTGCCATTAAAGGTTTACCCATCATGCATTTGGTGTCTGCTATTTAATTTTCAGTTCCTCTATGGCAGAGGTGTCAAACATGTGGCCCGTGGGACTGATACGGCCCTGCGATGAGTTTGTTAAATGCACCAATGACACTGAAGCAGAGCTGAGGGGCAAGAAGTTCCTGCTCCCAACTTATGTGGGTATGGTAGGGTATAGTATAGGTATGGTAGGGTATAGTATAGGTATGGTAGGGTATAGTATAGGTATGGTAGGGTAGGGTATAGGTATGGTAGGGTACAGTACAGGTATGGTAGGGTATAGTATAGGTATGGTAGGGTATAGTATAGGTATGGTAGGGTATAGTATAGGTATGGTAGGGTATAGTACAGGTATGGTAGGGTATAGTATAGGTATGGTAGGGTATAGTATAGGTATGGTAGGGTATAGTATAGGTATGGTAGGGTAGGGTATAGGTATGGTAGGGTACAGTACAGGTATGGTAGGGTATAGTATAGGTATGGTAGGGTATAGTATAGGTATGGTAGGGTATAGTATAGGTATGGTAGGGTATAGTACAGGTATGGTAGGGTATAGTATAGGTATGGTAGGGTATAGTATAGGTATGGTAGGGTATAGTATAGGTATGGTAGGGTAGGGTATAGTACAGGTATGGTAGGGTATAGTATAGGTATGGTAGGGTAGGGTATAGTATAGGTATGGTAGGGTAGGGTATAGTATAGGTATGGTAGGGTATAGTACAGGTATGGTAGGGTATAGTATAGGTATGGTAGGGTATAGTATAGGTATGGTAGGGTATAGTATAGGAATGGTAGGGTATAGTATAGGTATGGTAGGGTATAATATAGGTATGGTAGGGTATAGTATAGGTATGGTAGGGTATAGTATAGTATAGGTATGGTAGGGTATAGTATAGGTATGGTAGGGTATAGTATAGTATAGGTATGGTAGGGTATAGTATAGGTATGGTAGGGTAGGGTATAGTACAGGTATGGTAGGGTATAGTATAGGTATGGTAGGGTATAGTATAGGTATGGTAGGGTATAGTATAGTATAGGTATGGTAGGGTATAGTATAGGTATGGTAGGGTAGGGTATAGTACAGGTATGGTAGGGTATAGTATAGGTATGGTAGGGTATAGTATAGGTATGGTAGGGTAGGGTATAGTATAGGTATGGTAGGGTAGGGTATAGTATAGGTATGATAGGGTAGGGTATAGTATAGGTATGGTAGGGTATAGTATAGGTATGGTAGGGTATAGTATAGGTATGGTAGGGCATAGTTATCTCTATTTATTCTATGTATGGGTCTAGTGGTGCTTCATATTCAGGGGAGGCGGGGCTAAAAGGTTGTCTTTCAAAACCCTCAATCAGTGTAATCTTTAGGATGACGTAGTTAGAGCGACGGAAAGTTGATGGAGAAAGTTAGGAATGACTAAACAAAATGAACGACTGTTGTCGCTTCTGTAAAAAGAATTTAAAGGTTGTTGACGTTTTCTCACATTCTTCATCTGTGATAAAAGTAAATCTACAGCTGTTGTTGTTCTTCTTCTATGGTTGTTTACACTTGTTTCTCTACCAATCGTCGCAGTGTTTCAGGGAAATCTAGACAACAAATGTCTTCCAACAAACACGTTCAGTCCCTTCTTTGTTGAATCTGTTTGCTCAGTAAAAACAAAACGCAACTAATATAGATTAAAAATAAATATTTAATCATGACTCATTTAAATGTATCAAAGCAAACATGTTATTTATCAGATAGTGTGTAATCATGTGACAGCAGCAGCTCGAAGCTCAGTTTAAATGGAGATATGTGTTGTTTGTGTTTGTGTTGTTGTTTGTGTTTGTGTTGTTGTTCTCGTACTTTTCATGCAGTTCTGCTAAAGCATGTGCTGCTATCAGAGTAAAGGCCACACTGATAATACTACCAGGAACAGCTGACTACAATGACCCACCAAGTTCAAACCACAGACATCCCATAATAATAACAACTGCTTCCACTCATCCATAGTAAAAATGTCACTGCCCATTTAATACAAAATATGTACATCTGACCAAGTGTACTGTTGTCATTTCTACTCCAAATATTTGATCACACCTAGACAGAAGACAGAAGACAGAAGACAGTAGACAGAAGAAAGAAGACAGAGGACAGAAGACAAAAGGAAGAAGACAGAAGACAGAAGAAAGAAGACAGAAGACAGAAGAAAGAAGACAGAAGAAAGAAGACAGTAGACATAAGACAGAAGAAAGAAGACAGAAGACAGAAGAAAGAAGACAGAAGAAAGAAGACAGTAGACAGAAGACAGAAGAAAGAAGACAGAAGACAGAAGAAAGAAGACAGAAGACAGAAGACAGAAGAAAGAAGACAGAAGAAAGAAGACAGAAGAAAGAAGACAGTAGACATAAGACAGAAGAAAGAAGACAGAAGACAGAAGACAGAAGAAAGAAGACAGAAGAAAGAAGACAGAAGACAGAATCAAGAAGACAGAAGACAGTAGACAGTAGACAGAATCAAGAAGACAGAAGACAGAAGACAGTAGACAGAAGAAAGAAGACAGAGGACAGAAGACAAAAGGAAGAAGGCAGAAGACGGAAGACAGAAGAAAGAAGACAGTAGACAGAAGACAGAAGAAAGAAGACAGAAGACAGAAGACAGAAGAAAGAAGACAGTAGACATAAGACAGAAGAAAGAAGACAGAAGACAGAAGAAAGAAGACAGAAGAAAGAAGACAGAAGACAGAATCAAGAAGACAGAAGACAGTAGACATAAGACAGAAGAAAGAAGACAGAAGACAGAAGACAGTAGACAGAAGACAGAAGACAGAAGAAAGAAGACAGAAGAAAGAAGACAGAAGACAGAAGAAAGAAGACAGTAGACAGAAGACAGAAGAAAGAAGACAGAAGACAGAAGAAAGAAGACAGAAGAAAGAAGACAGAAGAAAGAAGACAGAAGAAAGAAGACAGAAGACAGAAGACAGAAGAAAGAAGACAGAGGACAGAAGACAAAAGGAAGAAGGCAGAAGACGGAAGAAAGAAGACAGCAGAAAGAAGACAGAAGAAAGAAGACAGAAGAAAGAAGACAGAAGAAAGAAGACAGTAGACATAAGACAGAAGAAAGAAGGCAGAAGAAAGAAGACAGTAGACAGAAGACAGAAGAAAGAAGACAGTAGACAGAAGACAGAAGACAGAAGAAAGAAGACAGTAGACAGAAGACAGAAGAAAGAAGAAAGAAGACAGAGGACAGAAGACAAAAGAAAGAAGGCAGAAGACAGAAGAAAGAAGAAAGAAGAAAGAAGACAGTAGACAGAAGACAGAAGAAAGAAGGCAGAAGAAAGAAGACAGTAGACAGAAGACAGAAGAAAGAAGACAGTAGACAGAAGACAGAAGACAGAAGAAAGAAGACAGTAGACAGAAGACAGAAGAAAGAAGAAAGAAGACAGAGGACAGAAGACAAAAGAAAGAAGGCAGAAGACAGAAGAAAGAAGAAAGAAGACAGAAGACAGAAGGCTAAAGACAGAAGAAAGAAGAAAGAAGGCTGAAGACAGAAGAAAGAAGACAGAAGAAAGAAGACAGATGACAGAAGACAGAAGACAGAAGAAAGAAGACAGAAGAAAGAAGACAGAAGAAGACAGAAAAAAGAAGACAGAAGAAGACAGAAGAAAGAAGGCAGAAGACAGAAGACAGAAGACAGAAGAAAGAAGACAGTAGACAGAAAACAGAAGAAAGAATACAGAAGACAGAAGACAGAAGAAAGAAGACAGAAGACAGAAGACAGAAGAAAGAAGACAGAAGACAGAAGGCAGAAGACAGAAGAAACAAGACAGAAGAAAGAAGACAGAAGAAAAAAGACAGAAGAAGGCAGAAGAAAGAAGACAGAAGAAAGAAGACAGTAGACAGAAGACAGAAGAAAGAAGGCAGAAGACGGAAGACAGAAGACAGAAGAAAGAAGGCAGAAGAAAGAAGACAGAAGAAAGAAGACAGTAGACAGAAGACAGAAGAAAGAAGACAGTAGACAGAAGACAGAAGACGGAAGACAGAAGACAGAAGACAGAAGACAGAAGGCAGAAGACGGAAGACAGAAAAAAGAAGACAGAAGACAGAAGAAAGAAGACAGAAGACAGAAGAAAGAAGACAGAAGAAAGAAGACAGAAGAAAGAAGACAGAAGAAAGAAGGCAGAAGACGGAAGACAGAAGACAGAAGAAAGAAGGCAGAAGACAGAAGACAGAAGAAAGAAGACAGTAGACAGAAGACAGAAGAAAGAAGACAGAAGAAAGAAGACAGAAGACGGAAGACAGAAGACAGAAGAAAGAAGGCAGAAGACAGAAGACAGAAGAAAGAAGACAGAAGACAGTAGACAGAAGACAGAAGAAAGAAGACAGAAGAAAGAAGACAGAAGAAAGAAGGCAGAAGAAAGAAGACAGTAGACAGAAGACAGAAGACAGAAGAAAGAAGACAGAAGACAGAAGAAAGAAGACAGAAGATGGAAGACAGAAGACAGAAGAAAGAAGACAGAAGACAGTAGACAGTAGACAGAAGAAAGAAGGCAGAAGAAAGAAGACAGAAGACAGAAGAAAGAAGACAGAAAACAGAAGACAGAAGACAGTCATTTTCATTCACATATAAATGGATTTAATTTTAAATCTGGAAAATCTAATTTATAGAAAGTTTACTCTGATAATTTTCAGTTGTTTAAAAAGTACTTAATGTTAAATAAAATGAAGATAATTAATTTGTCTATAGCTCATGTAATAGAAATATTTTTTGTATGTTGCATATTTGTCACAGTGGGTCTTAAGGGGTTTTAAATCCTTCCTCTGTCACTGAACATAACAGTGATTCTGTCTTATTTTAGGTTAATGTAAACTTTAGTTTTACATTCAATAATGACACAGTACAAACTAACACTAACATTTGTTTTAAATGTTAGTGAAATAAGTGAAAATGTTTTGGTCAGATTTGTTGAAATAAAATGATCACGATCTGTTGTTTAAACTTAACCCTTTAATGTATGAATTTAAATGAACATTTAAAAATATAAATGTTTTATTAAGTGGAGATAATTAATGTGACAATAACACATTAGTTAGTTAAAGTTAGTAATGACTTATTATTAGCCGCTGACATGGGATTAATATGGGTCCTGGTGTTATTAGACCTTAGTGCAGCCTTTGACACCATTGACCACAGTATCTTAGTGCACAGATTAGAATGTGATATAGGTATTAGAGGAGCAGCCCTCTGCTGCTTTAAATCATATTTATCTAATCGCTACCAATTTGTTCACATCAACAAACAATCATCGCAGTCCTCCAGAGTTAATTATGGCGTGCCCCAAGGGTCAGTCCTTGGGCCTATTTTGTTTACACTATATATGCTCCCTTTAGGTAACATCATTAGAAATCATGGTATTATTTTTCATTGTTATGCAGATGACACACAGCTATATTTATCGATTAAACCTGATCAGACCAGACAAATAGATAAACTAAGTACATGTGTCCAAGACATAAAAACTTGGATGAGTGCCAATTATCTTTTATTGAACCCTGAAAAAACTGAAGTCGTTATAATTGGTCCTAAAAATGCGAGAGACTCCCTACCTGACCACATAGTTACTCTGGACAACTTAAGTGTAACACCCAGTGCCACAGTTAAAAATTTAGGAGTTTTATTTGATCCAGATCTTTCATTCAAAATGCACATTAACCAAACTTGCAGAACAGCCTTCTTTCACCTGCGCAACATTAGCCAAAATTAGGAATATTCTGTCTAAAACGACTGCAGAAAAATTAATTCATGCATTTGTTACATCACCATTAGATTATTGTAACTCCTTACTTGTAGCGTGTCCTAAATATTCCCTAAAAAGCTTCAACTGGTTCAAAATGCAGCAGCAAGATTATTAACAGGATCAAATAGAAGAGAACACATCACGCCTGTGCTCCAAACCCTGACCCCTGACCCCTAACCCTATCACCCCTGTGCTCCAAACCCTGACCCCTAACCCTATCACCCCTGTGCTCCAAACCCTGACCCCTGACCCCTAACCCTATCACCCCTGTGCTCCAAACCCTTCACTGGCTACCAGTTGAGTCTAGAATTGAATTTAAAATCCTCCTCCTTACATATAAAACCATTAATGGTATGGGTTAGGGTTAGGGGTCAGAGGTCAGGGGTTAATGGTATGGGCCCCTCTTATCTTAAAGATGATCTGGTTCCGTACCAACCCAATGGAACCCTTCGTTCTCAGAATGCAGGTTTATTGAAAGTTCCTAAGGTTTCTAAAAGTACAGTTGGAGCTAGAGCCTTTAGTTACCATGGTTACTGTCTTATGGAATCATTTTCCCTTTAATATTAAAAACGCCGACACAGTCTCTACATTTAAAATTAGGCTTAAAACATTCCTGTTTAACAAAGCCTATGGTCAGGTTAGTTAAAAAATTATGTGATGTATGAGTCACAGTTCAGTCTAGGCTGCCCTAGGAGTTAGAATGCTGGGGAAGTACAGACACTGAGTTCTTTCTTCTCTTTCTCTCTCTCACATCTGTTTCTGTCATTTTTACAACCTATCTTTCATACCAAGTCTGTTCATGACTAGTCACCTGGTGTCCCCTTTCCCCCCTCCCCCCCTGGGGGGAGTGGTGGCTCTCCTGACAGTGTCTGCACGGGAGCCATGGACGACAGGATCTGGAGTATCTCGCCTGTGCCGACCTGTGACCCCGGACCACTGCCCCTGCCTGTCTGGACCAGCCCCCCCTTCCTGCATTTATACATGGACGTTCATCTATAGTCTGTCCGTCCATGGGA
>CM035800.1:1494192-1534192 GCA_020466265.1 Siphamia tubifer | reverse complement strand
TAGTAGTAGTAGTAGTAGTAGCGATGGGAGAAGTAGTAGTAGTAGCGATAGTAGTAGTAGTAGTAGTAGTAGCAATAGTAGTAGTAGTAGTAGTAGCGATAGTAGTAGTAGCGATAGTAGTAGTAGCGATAGTAGTAGTAGCGATAGTAGTAGTAGCGATAGTAGTAGTAGCGATAGTAGTAGTAGTAGTAGCGATAGTAGTAGTAGCGATAGTAGTAGTAGCGATAGCAGTAGTAGTAGCGATAGTAGTAGTAGCGATAGTAGTAGTAGCGATAGTAGTAGTAGCGATAGTAGTACTAGCGATAGTAGTAGTAGTAGTAGTAGTAGCGATGGGAGAAGTAGTAGTAGTAGCGATAGTAGTAGTAGTAGTAGTAGTAGTAGCGATAGTAGTAGTAGTAGTAGCGATAGTAGTAGTAGTAGTAGCGATAGTAGTAGTAGCGATAGTAGTAGTAGCGATAGTAGTAGTAGCGATAGTAGTAGTAGTAGTAGCGATAGTAGTAGTAGCGATAGTAGTAGTAGCGATAGTAGTAGTAGCGATAGTAGTAGTAGCGATAGTAGTAGTAGTAGTAGTAGCGATGGGAGAAGTAGTAGTAGTAGCGATAGTAGTAGTAGTAGTAGTAGTAGCGATAGTAGTAGTAGTAGTAGTAGCGATAGTAGTAGTAGTAGTAGTAGCGATAGTAGTAGTAGTAGTAGCGATAGTAGTAGTAGCGATAGTAGTAGTAGCGATAGTAGTAGTAGCGATAGTAGTAGTAGTAGTAGCGATAGTAGTAGTAGCGATAGTAGTAGTAGTAGTAGTAATAAGGGAAAACATTAAAATCATAAAATAAGTAAAAGTGTAAATCTTTTTTTAGTTGAGTTTAGTAAATAACACTGATCTATAAATGTTTCACTCTTGTCTGTTCTAGTGACACTAGAGGAATGAAAAATATAAAAACTCATAAAACTAATAGTACCACAGTTTTAGTCTTTCATTATATCACATTATAATATATTATTAATATTAAAATAAATGACTATGAGTTTGGTACTACATTATTTTACTGCCTTATTATACTCAGTACATATATTTATATAAATATAAAGAGTATAAAGTACATATATTTATATAAATGTAAAGAGTATAAAGTACATCTATTTATATAAATATAAAGAGTATAAAGTACATATATTTATATAAATGTAAAGAGTATAAAGTACAAATATTTATATAATGTAAAGAGTATAAAGTACATATATTTATATAAATATAAAGAGTATAAAGTACATATATTTATATAAATGTAAAGAGTATAAAGTACATATATTTATATAAATGTAAAGAGTATAAAGTACATATATTTATATAAATGTAAAGAGTATAAAGTACATATATTTATATAAATATAAAGAGTATAAAGTACAAATATTTATATAAATGTAAAGAGTATAAAGTACATATATTTATATAAATATAAAGAGTATAAAGTACATATATTTATATAAATGTAAAGAGTATAAAGTACAAATATTTACATAATTCCCTTTTACTTTATCATTATTGTGTCATGTATTTTATTTATTGTTCTGTTCTAAAGTTTCTGTGATAAGAACTGATATAATTAGAAGGAATTTAATCAACTGATAAATTGTGTTGAATGGATGAAATCAGTCAAATCTAATCAGAAACAGAATGTCTGTCAGTTACTAAACAACACTGTCAACCTTCTATTGTCTGTTCTGCATGTGATTAGCAGGGCCGGTGCTAGGGTCTGTGAGTGCTGTGAGCAGTAAACCCCCAGGGCCCCCACCACACCCAAAAATAACAGTTTTTTCACACAATTTACAGGATATTTAAAATAAAAAGTTTTCACACTGACACCCAACAGATGTACTGTACTTTTTACTTTTACTCCCTACATTTTTATATAAATATCTGTACTTTATACTCTTTACATTTATATAAATATATTTTGTCCTACACACGTCCTTTAAAAGCATCATTTACCCACATGATTTAGCCTTCCTAACAGAGTTACATGCTAACAGAGCTCCATGCTAACAGAGCTCCATGCTAATAGACCTACTAGCTAACAGAGCTCTATGCCAACAGATGTACTTGCTAACAGAGCTCCATGCTAACAGATGTACTTGCTAACAGAGCTCCATGCTAACAGATGTACTTGCCAACAGAGTTCCATGCTACCATATCTACTTGCTAACACGGCTCCATGCTAACACATCTACCTGCTAACAGAGCTCCATGCTAACAGACCTACTAGCTAACAGAGCTCTATGCCAACAGATGTACTTGCTAACAGATTTCCATGCTAACAGATGTACTTGCTAACAGAGCTCGTGCTAACAGATCTACATGCTAACAGAGCTCCATGCTAACAGATCTATATGCTAACAGAGCTCCATTCTAACAGATTTCCATGCTAACAGAGCTCCATGCTAACAGACCAACTTGCTAACAGAGCTCTATTCTAACAGATCTACATGCTAACAGAGCTCTATGCTAACATAGCTCCATGGTAACAGAGCTCCATGCTAGCAGACCTACTTGCTAACAGAGCTCTATGCCAACATATCTACATGCTAACAGAGCTCCATGCTAACAGATCTACTTGCTAACAGGGCTATGTGCTAACAGACCTACTTGCTAACAGAGCTCCATGCTAACAGACCTACTACCTAACAGAGCTCTATGCCAACAGATCTACTTGCTAACAGAGCTCTATGCTAACAGACCTACTTGCTAACAGAGTTCTATGCTAACAGATCTACATGCTAACAGAGCTCTATTCTAACAGAGCTCCATTCTAACAGAGCTCCTTGCTAACAGAGCCCCATGCTAACAGAGATACTTGCTAACAGAGCTCTATGCTAACAGATCTACATGCTAACAGAGCTCTATGATAATTGATCTACATGCTAACAGAGCTCTATGCTAACTGACCAACTTGCTAACAGAGGTACATGGTAACAAAGCTCTGTGCTAACAGAACTCCATGCTAACAGACCAACTTGCTAACAGAGGTACATGCTAACAGAGCTCCTTGCTAACAGAGCTACATGCTAAGAGAGCTACATGCTAACATGCCACAGCCTGTTCATTCCTCAGTATTTTCAGTGCAGAACTCAGCTGTACTTCACTACGTAGACGGTGATATTTGCAGGAATTTGGGTCAAAGGGATGTGAGGTAACCCCTGGCAGGACCCAAAGCACACGTGACTGAGGGTGTTCAGCGTGTTTAGAGTATGTTAAGGCGTCTGAGGCGACCTTGGTGAGTTGTAGACTCAGCAGTTTCATATAAACCACCTTTTGTTCTGCTAACATTATCACAAAGTCAACAGCTGTAGAGGAAACACAAATGTTTCTGAAGTGAATCTGTGTGTCCCCATAAGCATCTCTGTGTGTCCCCATAAACACCTCTGTGCGTCCCCATAAAGCCTCAGCACCTTCACACTGATGTTGGAACCAGCAGGAATTACAGACTTAGGTTTAAGACTTTTCACATGCTCGCTGGATAAACGTGTTTTTGACGAAAACACTGAGGGTTTTTTCTTTCATTCCTGAATATTATTAACATTCACAGACGACCAGGTACTGTAAAGTGTTACATACTGTTGTAAAGTGTTACATACTGTTGTAAAGTGTTACATACTGTTGTAAAGTGTTACTGACTGTTGTAAAGTGTTACATACTGTTGTAAAGTGTTACATACTGTTGTAAAGTGTTACTGACTGTTGTAAAGTGTTACTGACTGTTGTAAAGTGTTACTGACTGTTGTAAAGTGTTACTGACTGTTGTAAAGTGTTACTGACTGTTGTAAAGTGTTACTGACTGTTGTAAAGTGTTACTGACTGGTGTAAAGTGTCACTGACTGGTGTAAAGTGTCACTGACTGGTGTAAAGTGTTACTGACTGGTGTAAAGTGTTACTGACTGGTGTAAAGTGTCACTGACTGGTGTAAAGTGTCACTGACTGGTGTAAAGTGTCACTGACTGGTGTAAAGTGTCACTGACTGGTGTAAAGTGTTACTGACTGGTGTAAAGTGTTACTGACTGGTGTAAAGTGTTACTGACTGGTGTAAAGTGTCACTGACTGGTGTAAAGTGTCACTGACTGGTGTAAAGTGTCACTGACTGGTGTAAAGTGTTACTGACTGGTGTAAAGTGTCACTGACACAGAGATGATGAAAACAGAAGACACTAAAGTGTCATCTCGTCTTCAGTTTTTTATCCATGTTTAGACGAGTGTATTCAGGAGCAAATACTCATTTATACGAAGACGCAACAGTAGGAGGAATGTGATTGGATAGTCCTGACAGGCCGCTATGTGGTACTGTGATAGACCCGCCCACATGTCCTTTTCCGTTTTTGACGTACAGTATGTAATTGTCCACCTGTCTCTGGTATGTGTGTAATGTCTGTAAAAGCTAATGCTAATGCTAATGCTAGTGCAGCTGTAAGATCTGTAGGATCCAGGTTGTCCCACATGTCCCTCAGTGTATGAATGTAAGGTCAAAGGTTATGTGACGTAAAGACACAACATGACCATGTGTGTTTGTTGTCGTTTAGACGGAGACATGTCCCAGTGCACCTTCGATACGTCCCACTGTGGAAGGCGTCTGAATATTTGTGTGTATTCACACCCTGGTGGCGTCAGCTTCGTGTAAATGAAATACACTTCTGATAAAATACGCTGTCGTATTTAATCACAATCATCCTGGTGTAAACAGACTCTTAATCTGCTCTAAATGTCCTTGATCCACACTGGCCTTTTACAACCTTTCCTGACAGACACCCAGACCATCCTCCAGACCTGATCCTTCCAGACAGGGTAGGTTCTGGTCAATGTGCTGCCCCAGGCAAACACTAGACTAACACTAGGACAACACTAGACCAACACTAGGACAACACAAGGCCCACACTACGACAACACTAGGACAACACTAGGACAACACTAGGCAAACACTAGGCAAACACTAGGACAACACTGGGCAAACACTAGACCAACACTAGGACAACACTAGGCCAACACTAGGCCAACACTAGGCCCAAAACTAGGACAACACTAGACCAATACTAGGCCCCCACTAGGACAACACTAGGACATCACTAGGCCAACACTAGGCAAACACTAGACCAACACTAGGACAACACTAGGCGAACACTACGACAACACTAGGACAACACTAGGCAAACACTAGGCAAACACTAGGACAACACTGGGCAAACACTAGACCAACACTAGGACAACACTAGGCCAACACTAGGCCAACACTAGGCCCAAAACTAGGACAACACTAGACCAATACTAGGCCCCCACTAGGACAACACTAGGACATCACTAGGCCAACACTAGGCAAACACTAGACCAACACTAGGACAACACTAGGCGAACACTAGGACAACACTAGCCCAACACTAGGCCCAACACTAGCCCCACACTAGGCCCACACTACGACAACACTGGGACAACGCTAGGCCAACACTAGCCAACACTAGGCGAACACTAGGACAACACTAGGCCAACACTAGGCCAACAGTAGGCCAACACTAGGCCCAAACTATGCCCACACTATGACAACACTAGGACAACACTAGGCAAACACTAGACCAACACAAGGACAACACTAGGCGAACACTAGGACAACACTAGGCCCACACTACGACAACACTAGGACAACACTAAGACAACACTAGGCCAACACTAGCCAACAATAGGACAACACTTGGCAAACACTAGGACAACACTAGGCCATCCATGACTAGGACAACACTAGGCCAACACTAGGCCAAGAGTAGGCTAATGCTAGGCCAAAACTAGGCCAACACCCCTCTTTCCTTTTAGTGTAATTCTTGTCCATGAATAATCACTGTCAATGTTAAGTTTAATTATTTATTTACTGTATTTTCACACTATAAGGTGGACTGGGTTATAAGGAGCATTAAGTGAAGATAAACAGTCACTATAACTATAAACCTGGTTGAGTTGGAACAAGGAACAAAACACACTCTGATTCTGAAAAATCTAACTTTAAGAGTCGAAATTCTGAGATAAAAAGTCTAAATTCCCAGTCACTGAGCAGAACCAGAATTAATCCATATATACCTAAGTCACATTGTTGTTTTTGGAGTAAATTAAAGTCTTTTCAGTTCACCTTATAGTCCAGTAAATACAGTATCTTCATATTCTAATTCTGTGGGACTTGGTACCCCCAGGACATCTGGTGCCCTAGGCGACCGCCTAGTCTGACTGTGCCTAACTGCTTCCAGCCCATAAACCTTTCCTGACAAACAATCAGACCTGATGGTTCCAGTCCATAAACAGATCCAGTTGCAGTGTGTGTACTACAGTGGACTTGGCTGCAGTTCAGACCATAAACTCACTTTCACAGGCAGACACGTGTTCTGAATGACTTCACCACAGACGCAAAAATATGCACATGCAGCGCTGGAAAACACTCATGTTATCATCTCTAGGTTTTTTGGGTTTGTTTTGTTTTATTTCTAAGAATCAGTCAAATGTGGAGCTTAAGGCTCCGCCCCTTCCAGAGGCTCATGGGGCCTGAGATCAGAAAATGAATGAATGGTATTCAATGGTAAATAAAATGTTAAATGGTATCAGGTTTGTCATGTGACCTGAATCCCACACATGTTGTTCCTCATAATAAATGATAATTATTGATGTTTCATCTGCTTCTGTTAACGAACGACTGATTGATCTGTGAATAAAAACTGTTAATAATTTAAACTACACGACTGGAGAACATGTGACGTCACATCCTCCACTCACTGTAGTCTCTTACTAAGCCCACATAAAACCTAACCCACATAAAACCTAACCTACATAAAACCTAACCCACATAAAGCCTAACCTACATAAAACCTAACCCACATAAAGCCTAACCCACATAAAAACCTAACCCACATAAAACCTAACCCACATAAAACCTAACCCACATAAAACCTAACCCACATAAAGCCTAACCCACATAAAACCTAACCCACATAAAGCCTAACCCACATAAACCTAACCCACATAAAGCCTAACCCACATAAAACCTAACCCACATAAAGCCTAACCCACATAAAGCCTAACCCACATAAAACCTAACCCACATAAAGCCTAACCCACATAAACCTAACCCACATAAAGCCTAACCCACATAAAACCTAACCCACATAAAACCTAACCTACATAAAACCTAACCCACATAAAGCCTAACCTACATAAAACCTAACCCACATAAAGCCTAACCCACATAAAAACCTAACCCACATAAAACCTAACCCACATAAAACCTAACCCACATAAAACCTAACCCACATAAAACCTAACCCACATAAAGCCTAACCCACATAAAACCTAACCCACATAAAGCCTAACCCACATAAACCTAACCCACATAAAGCCTAACCCACATAAAACCTAACCCACATAAAGCCTAACCCACATAAAGCCTAACCCACATAAAACCTAACCCACATAAAGCCTAACCCACATAAACCTAACCCACATAAAGCCTAACCCACATAAAACCTAACCCACATAAAACCTAACCCACATAAAGCCTAACCCACATAAAACCTAACCCACATAAAGCCTAACCCACATAAACCTAACCCACATAAAGCCTAACCCACATAACACCTAACCCACATAAAACCTAACCCACATAAAGCCTAACCCACATAAAACCTAACCCACATAAAATCCTAACCCACATAAAACCTAACCCACATAAAGCCTAACCCACATAAAAACCTAACCCACATAAAACCTAACCCACATAAAACCTAACCCACATAAAACCTAACCCACATAAAACCTAACCCACATAAAGCCTAACCCACATAAAACCTAACCCACATAAAGCCTAACCCACATAAACCTAACCCACATAAAGCCTAGCCCACATAAAACCTAACCCACATAAAGCCTAACCCACATAAAGCCTAACCCACATAAAACCTAACCCACATAAAGCCTAACCCACATAAAGCCTAACCCACATAAAGCCTAACCCACATAAAGCCTAACCCACATAAAACCTAACCCACATAAAACCTAACCTACATAAAACCTAACCCACATAAAGCCTAACCTACATAAAACCTAACCCACATAAAGCCTAACCCACATAAAAACCTAACCCACATAAAACCTAACCCACATAAAACCTAACCCACATAAAACCTAACCCACACAAAGCCTAACCCACATAAAACCTAACCCACATAAAGCCTAACCCACATAAACCTAACCCACATAAAGCCTAACCCACATAAAACCTAACCCACATAAAGCCTAACCCACATAAAGCCTAACCCACATAAAGCCTAACCCACATAAACCTAACCCACATAAAGCCTAACCCACATAAAACCTAACCCACATAAAACCTAACCCACATAAAGCCTAACCCACATAAAACCTAACCCACATAAAGCCTAACCCACATAAACCTAACCCACATAAAGCCTAACCCACATAAAGCCTAACCCACATAACACCTAACCCACATAAAACCTAACCCACATAAAGCCTAACCCACATAAAACCTAACCCACATAAAATCCTAACCCACATAAAACCTAACCCACATAAAGCCTAACCCACATAAAAACCTAACCCACATAAAACCTAACGCACATAAAACCTAACCCACATAAAGCCTAACCCACATAAAACCAAACCCACATAAAACCTAACCCACATAAAACCTAACCCACCTAAAACCTAACCCACATAAAACCTCACCCACATAAAGCCTAACCCACATAAAACCTAACCCACATAAAGCCTAACCCACATAAAACCTCACCCACATAAACCTAACGTCATCATAAACAGCTGCTCTGTCTGTAACACATTCATATTTATTATTAACTATCAGATGTTAATGTCACATTCATATTTATTAGTAACTATCAGATGTTAATGTCACATTCATATTTATTATTAACTATCAGATGTTAATGTCACAGCACTGGTCAAACTGAAGCACAATTGACTTTGACTCACTCCATTCACTCCCATTCACACGCTAAGCACCATGGACCAGAAGTAGAAGGGGCGGGGCTTAACCTCTCCATCAGCATCATCAGTGCACCTGCATGGGTTCTTCTGGGTCAAAGGTCATGATTACCTAAAGTCCTGGAAGACTAAAGTAATAGAGTAATAATCAGAGTGGATCAACCTGTGACTGGTGTTAAAGGAATACACCACCGTGTGTGTGTGTTTCTATTCCTATCTTTATGGGGACACTGATATGTTTACACAGTCACATCATGGGGACCTCTGACACTATAGGTGTGTTTCCACTATCGGAACTTCTGGGACTTTTTTGGGGGAACTACTTTTGACTGGGCCATGAGCCAAACCCTCCAGGATTTTACGACGTTGCGATTCGTATCTTCAACACAATCGATCCCCGTGAATTCAGGGCAATGATGGAATTTTAACCAATCACTGCGACTTTCCCACAAAATATGACCAATCATTTGTGACGTCTTCAGCTCCTCCTTCTGCCTTTTTCTGTTTACCTTACAGTACCCTAACCCTTACCCATGATGCACTAGTACCAACAGGTACATTTGGAAGGGTACTTTTTTGCTCTATTTTTTTCATCCAGGTAATATTTTATTTGTCGTATTTTAAAGGTTGTTTTAATATGTCAGTGTCTTTGTTCTATTTTTCTCAGAAACTGCCTCTACTACACAGTACACAGTACACAGTACACAGTACACTGTACACAGTACACAGTACACAGTACACAGTACACTGTACACTGTACACTGTACACAGTACACAGTACACAGTACACTGTACACAGTACACAGTACACAGTACACAGTACACTGTACACAGTACACAGTACACAGTACACAGTACACAGTACACAGTACACTGTACACAGTACACAGTACACAGTACACAGTACACAGTACACTGTACACTGTACACTGTACACAGTACACAGTACACAGTACACAGTACACAGTACACAGTACACAGTACACAGTACACTGTACACAGTACACAGTACACTGTACACAGTACACTGTACACAGTACACAGTACACAGTACACAGTACACTGTACACAGTACACAGTACACAGTACACAGTACACAGTACACTGTACACAGTACACAGTACACAGTACACAGTACACTGTACACAGCACACTGTACACTGTACACTGTACACAGTACACAGTACACAGTACACAGTACACAGTACACTGTACACAGTACACAGTACACAGTACACAGTACACAGTACACAGTACACAGTACACAGTACACTGTACACAGTACACAGTACACTGTACACAGTACACTGTACACTGTACACTGTACACAGTACACAGTACACAGTACACAGTACACTGTTTGTAATAAACAGTGCTAACCATGCTAACACCAAAACTCCCCAGGTTTGTGTTGTGGTTTTATTGTTGTGTCAGGAGTTACTGTAACTGAACACTGGTTGAACAGGTTTAAAAGTCAATAGTTGGCCAGTGTGTGTTACACACATCTTCCTCCTGTGGTGCAGGTACAGACTGGCACAACACCAGTGCTAATGCAACACTGAGCGTTACCACGTCACCTACATCTAAATATAGATTCTAGGTCTGCTGCTGCACCGTGAATAATAAGTGTGGATTAGTGACTTCACTGGATATATATATATATATATATATATATATATATATATATATATATATATATATATATATATATATATATATATATACATATATATAAAAACTGTTCCTCTCGCCCCACCTGGGCGGTGTCTCCTTCAGACTTGGGTCCTCTACCAGAGGCCCCTCCCACCTGGGCGGTGTCTCCTTCAGACTCGGGACCTCTACCAGAGGCCCCTCCCACCTGGGCGGTGTCTCCTTCAGACTCGGGTCCTCTACCAGAGGCCCCTCCCACCTGGGCGGTGTCTCCTTCAGACTCGGGACCTCTACCAGAGGTCTGGGAGCCTGAGGGTTCTGCGCAGGATCCACCACCACTATGTCAGGCTGATTGGCCATCACCATCTTGTCAGTCTGGATCTGGAAGTCCCACAGGATCTTGGCCTGTTTGTTCTCTGTCACCTTTGGGGGGTTCTCCCATCCTGACCCTTGACCTCCAGTCCATACTCTACAGATGTTCCTGTACAGTATGTCCTCTACCTGGTTATGCCTCTCCATGTATGCCTTACCTGCCACCATCTTACACCTGCTGTGGTGTGCTGGACTGTCTCTGGTGTTCAGGGCTTGTTCTTGTGCAGCCATGAGTAGTGTCTCTGTGCTGTCCTATAGTCCAGCCTTTTCCAGACACTGGTATGTGATGACTACTGGGTCTTGTTCTGGGTCTTGTTGTGCTCTGCCTGTAAGTCTGTCAGCCATTGGGCATTGGTGTTATGTGTTGCCTCCTTCTCCCAGATGCTCTTCCAGTATTGCTCAGTCTCAGCCCTAGGTGGGTCTGTTGTCACCTTGCCCCCCTGCCATTGAGAGTAGACCTTAGCTGGGTTGGTGGAGAACACCTGGTTTATTCTCCTGGCCTCTACCTCTCTTGTGTATCTCTTTAGGCGGGTAGCTAGTGCTGTGAGCCTTTGCTTAGCAGTCTCCAGTGCCTCAGCTGTGGACAGTTTGTTGTATTTCTTGGGCAGTTCTTTCCTCAGATTCACACCTCTGCTTAGTTCTGTTAAAACACTGACTTCTCTCCGTGCTGCCATGATCTTTGCCTCTAGCCTTCTCCTCCATGGGGCAACCTTCTGGCTGCTCTGGCTGTTCATCTTGTAGCCAAGCATCTCTAGGATTACGGTTGCTGCTGCGTACATCAGCTTATTGGTCTCAGTGATGGTAGTGGTAGGGACAGTTTGCAGTGCAGTGTTCAGGTCCTCCAGCAGAGACTGGTCTGGTACTTTGTTCTTTAGCCTTGGCAAGCAGGTAATTGTTCCCCCAGGATTTCATAATTCTCTTTCTCAGGTCAGCTGCCCTTGTGTTTAGTCTTTCTGGGGCTTGGTACCCAATCTCGATATTTGGGGGTGGTGGTGAAACCACCCCCGAGCTGACCTGTCGTCCTGGCTCCCCCTTGCCGTAGCATCTTTGTACCGTGGATGAGGTACAACGCTGTACCTCATCGATCTCTAGCTGTGATAGCAACCTCTTACTGTGGATATTCAAACACTGAGTGAAGAGCTGTTATTTATATATATATATATATATATATATATATATATATATATATATATATATATATACTCGCAGTTTGCATTTATCTTCATTTTATGCATCACTTTGACTGTTTTTGTTCAATTTCTTGCTCATTTTGTTGGTTTATTATTCATCTTTCTTCATTATATCCATCACTTTTGTTATTTTTATTAATTTTGTCAATTTTATTTTTATTTCATTACCTTTTCTTTAATTTTCTTCCATTTGTGTCTTACTTCCTTCATGCAACTTATTATTTTCTTGCATCATTATACATTTTTCTTCATTTTATCCATCATTTTGGCTGTTTTTGTTCATTTTCTTGCTTTTTTTAAACGGTGGAACTGCTAAAGTCTCAGGAGTTAAAGGGTTAAAGCTCAAAATGCAAGTAGAGAGATGAGATAACAGGCTCTGGTGGTGTAGGCAGTTTGTGGTCATGATTAAAACAACAGGAAACGAAAATGTGAGTGTGAATGAGAGTAAGAAGGTGTTTTGCATGGTTGTTTTTTTTGCTTTTATTTTGGTGTTTGTTTGTTTGTTTGTTTGTTTGTTTGTTTGTTTGTAGAAAGTGTGCAGTCAAGCAGCCAGGACTGGATTTGGAGAACAGCTGATGGGTGGGTGGGAGGAAAAGAAGTGGAGAAAAAAAGAGGGCGGGGGTTTTTTTGCAGAGGAAAAACAAGCAGTGTGGATGTGGGAGGGGGCGGGGCAATGGGCGGGGCTAAGGGACTCTATATCAAAGACAGGACATGTGTATTTTAGTCCAATACTAAACAGAACACAGGTCGGAAGCACATCTGAGCAGCTTTTATTCTGAAATACTTGGAGCAGCTCGTGCGTAAAAGCGAAGATGCGGTTGTGATTTTTTTACTCACGAACCAGGAAAGAGGAAACACTGACTTTATTTTTTTAAATTGTGATGAATTTTTGTTGTTAAAGCTGTGATTTCCTCAGGAATATGTTTGTGTGTTTGCTTTGGGGACAGGACTTGATGCGCGTTTGGAAACACGTGTGACACCAGTGCAAAAAAGTAACAACAAAAAAATCACTATTGGTTTGAGATCGGAACCAGGCTGTTGCTTTTACACTAACACCACATTGCTCCAATAGCCCAGGTGCTTTTCTTTGCATTTTTCTCACCTTAGTTTTATATTTTTGGCGCAAATTGCTTGAAAACGACTTTCATTATTTATTTATTTTTTGCGCAACGCGTTTGGGCGAAACCGCGACACAAGCAGCATCAGGTGCTGGGACAAGATCCACATTTAGGACCGGACCCGGTAGTCCACCATCACCATGACAGACGGACCCAGACAACGGAGCAGCACAGCGGGGTCTAAGGATGGAGCAGGAGCTGCAGAGTCCGGAGGAGGAGGAGGAGGAGTAGCCCTGAAGAAGGAGATCGGCCTCGTGAGCGCGTGCGGAATCATAGTTGGTAAGTCTGACACAAACCCTGGCTGAATCTATGACCAGGGCCGGAGTGGAGAAATGTAGGGCCCTGGGGCAGAAGCACCACCTGGGGAACCCCCCTATAAAAGGAGGTGTTAGAAGCACACTGAGAAAAACTATAAAATAGTTTATTGTCATTATATAAATGTAGAATATAAAAAATGACTTTGGAAATTAGTTACATTTTAATTTTAATGTAATTAATTTTAATTACATTTAATAACTGGTTATTTAGTAAATTTTTCTGCATTTAGTTTTTATTTTCTTTTTCTTTAATGTTCATCCATTTAATGTCTTATCTCCCTCACATCATTAATTATTTTCTTGCGTCATTATTCATTTTTCTACATTTTATCCATCACTTTGCCTGTTTTTAGGTTGTTTATCAGCCAATTATGATTGGCAGCCAATCGATCGGACCAACACCAACTATTTAGTATAGATCTGATAATAATGCTCACTCTGGTTTTGATTTTGACATTAAGATGAATGTGTCCAGCCATAAATTAAATGGTTGAACATATTTTTATTAATAATTCCGAGTTAATGTTATTCATGTTTGATCAGTAATTCGTTATGTTAAGTGGATTTTTCCTCATTTGTTTTACAGTATTACAGCTGTTAAAATGAGTAACATTTTACTCAAAATATATGGTCAATGTACTCCACCAAAATAAATGGAAATTGTTACCTCACTTTTATTAAGTAAACTCTATAGGTTTGGTTTTTTTTACAGTGTACAATGACATTAAAATTTGAATAGAATGTAAAAAGTGTAGATTGAGTTGATTGTAATTAGGTTTAAGCCAGTTTTATTGGTTTGTCCAGGGTTGAAGTCAAAGGTAGAAGTGAATATTTAAAATGTTAATGTGTTAAGTTATTTGATGGGGGTGGGAGTGTTAATCAATCAAACTGTATTAGAGGGAGGGGCAGGAGTGGCGAGCCTCGTGTCACTTCTCAAAACCGATGTTTTAATTTGGTAATATTTTATTTAGTGCTATATTGTTTGGTATTTTTAACTTATGAATGTGATTTTTTTTTTTATGGAGCAACAGACTGATGGTGGAATACATATCTGTATTTTACAGACTATAATTGTAACTTTTTAGCTCATACTTTTCACTATTTATGTAATAATTTTAACTTTGACTTTTTATCTCATAATTTTCACTATTACTAGTACTTCTATTCATGGATCAATATTTAACTGTCCTCCAGTGGTTTAATCGTCATTTATTGTCTTTATCTTGCATTTTTTTCAGTGAAAATCTAATATTTTCCAACAGTTAATTAAACAATTTACTGTTATTACATGAAAAATAGAGAAATGTGAAGAAGAAAAGTGATGTTTACAGAAAATATTTGAATAAGTGAACGTAAAAAAGTGTCTTCTTATGAAATAAATATAAACCAAACATTTCCATCCACTGTAACTGATCCAAAAAAATGAAAAACTGTATTTTCTTAAATTTTTCTATGTATTGATAGGATTGTTGGCTCTAATCTTATTAAACATTGGTGGACAATTAGGTCTTTATGGGCGGGTTCTTATCTTTCCAGGTTAATCATGGGTTGAAAGGGTTAATGTTTTGAGTATCACAGACGAGCAGGAGCGATGACGTCACTGGAATCTATTCAAAGATGATGAAACTTCAGTGAGCGATGAACACAGAAGCACAAAGACGTTAATTTAATTAAAAGACTTTCACGTTAATCACTGGGTGGATTTGGATTCATTTCAGTATTGATTCTTAATCTATATTAATGTGAAAAACACTCTATGTCGACCGACTGTTGTGTCCCCAGGGGGTGTTTGTACTCAAATTTTACTTCAAATACATTAAGAAACACAAAAATACAGAGAAAAAAAATATAAAACATGTTAAAATCTACAAAAAAACTAAGACAAAAAAATGATGATAAATCCTAAATATATTCAAATATTGTAAAATACAAAAAAAAAACACAAAATGTGATTAAAATATAAAATCTATGTTTAAAAAATAATAAAATACAGAGGTGGTCAAAGTCTTCACATTCTGTAATTAAGTAGAAGTACAGCTACTGGTGTGAAAAATACATAATAAAAGTAGAAGTACTGATTCAACTACTTTACTGAAGTAAAAGTAAAAAAGTACAACTTCTTAATTATAATAAAGTAAAATGTCAAACTGGATGAAATAATACTTATTTAAGCAGGAAAAACCAGAAAAATGTCCAAAAACATACAAAAATAAATCCTTTAAAAGTGAGTTATTATGTAGATGATGTGTTTAATTGGGTCATGGTTCTGAGTTTAGTGGATATGGACAGAACATTTAGGAAAAAATGAAAAAGTTGTAAATAGGAGAATAAGAAAACATAATTATGAGATGAAAAAAATCTAAATTGTGATTAAAAAGTCAAAATTATAATTTAAAAAATTGGAGGTTTAGGGGGTAGTACTGGGGGTTTAGGGGGTAGTACTGGGGGTTTAGGGGGTAGTATTGGGGGTTTAGGGGGTAGTACTGGGGGTTTAGGGGGTAGTATTGGGGGGGTTTATATTTAAAATGTAACTTCTTTAATGAATAAATGAATTAAATGAAGGAAGCAGTGAACTCTATGTTCAGTTTAACGCAGTCATTTATTAATAGTTGTTTGATCAGGTTTTTCTTGCAGCAGCTTCTATCACTCATATGCTTCGTCTCCTGAACCTAAATATTCGATCATTAGTGGAACGACATGTCAACATGACTTTATCTGATCACTTTGACTTCACTTAATGCATCTTATTGTGTGTAAAATACAGTATTTGTAAAATACAGTATTTGTAAAACACAGTATTTGTAAAACACAGTATTTGTAAAACACAGTATTTGTAAAATACAGTATTTGTAAAACACAGTATTTGTAAAACACAGTATTTGTAAAATACAGTATTTGTAAAATACAGTATTTGTAAAACACAGTATTTGTAAAACACAGTATTTGTAAAACACAGTATTTGTAAAACACAGTATTTGTAATATACAGTATTTGTAAAACACAGTATTTGTAAAACACAGTATTTGTAAAATACAGTATTTGTAAAACACAGTATTTGTAAAACACAGTATTTGTAAAATAATTAGATCAAATCTACTCCTGCAGTATTGAGTCATGTTGGAAGAGCAGCTGGGGGGGGGGTTTCCCAGCATGCATTGGGACACACCAGTGTGTTTTATATTCTTCTGAGTTTATATGAAGTGTTATTCTTCATATACTGCACAGTTATGGTGTGTTTTAGTCTCTTTTTATTGATTGATTGATTGATTGATTTGTATTCTTCTGTTGTTGCACCATGAGCTCAACTGTAGCTTTGTCTCTTCACCCTCTGTAGTGGTGTTTTTATATTAATATATTATTTATATTAACGTGGGTACAATTAAATACAATATTCAAATGTTTGGTTCTTCTTCATCACATGTTTCTTAGAATTAGTTTAGATCTGAAACTAATTCTCACTTTGGTATTGATATTATCAATATTAACAATGATATGTCCAACCCAAAATTAAATAAATTAACAATTAAGAGCTAATATTACCTGTGTTTTATGTGTCATTAGTTGTGTAATGTAATGGGATATGTTAGGTGAATTTAACCTTATTTCTTTGAGTGTTATAATTGTTAAAACTATCAGATGCACTGAGGACATTACTTTCCTCCAACACTCACACTTCATTCTGGTAGATTTTAATGAGTTAGAATTTTGACTTTTTATCTGATAATTTAGATTTTGATATTTTAATAATAATAATAATAATAATATAATTTAATACATTGTGAGATAAAAAATGTAAATTATCACATAAAGAGTAAAAAATCAAGTCACTAAGCACTAACAGAATTAAATAAGATGCACTGTGGTTTTTGGAGGAAATTAAGTCTTAAGTGCATCTTAAATTCTGCAAAATACATTAACCAACATGAAACCAAAGCAGATTAATCTGATTAAAAGAATATAATCATTGGCATATATATATATATATATATATATATATATATTCTATCGTCCCGGCACAGAGGTCAGTCAAGGACAGTGGGCGCTGCTGTAGTTTCCATCCAAACACAGCGTCATGTGACAGGTTTGTGGGTGTGGCTATCAACTGGTCCAGGTGGTCTGTAGACGGTCTGCAGACTGGGTGGGCTGGGCTTTGACCTTGACAGCATCAACAGAAGGGAGGCCATGACGCATGAATTCATGTGTTTCCACGGTAACAGCAGAGAGAGAGAGAGAGAGAGAGAGAGAATGTGTGTGAGAGCATGGGAATTCCCAAAAGGTTTGATCCAGGAGAGACAGAAGCTGTAAAAAATAGAACAGAAGACCAGAAGTATAGAAAGGAATTTGACTATAACCTATTTATAAACTACTAACATTTACTACGATGTCTGACGTCATTTTGTCCATGTCGGTAAATTCAGTATTTTACTAAAAAAGAAAGAAAGTAAAAGTCTTTTTTGTCTCTTTTGACCGTGTTGGTACGATCAGGGTTCTGGTCAATGTGGTGTCATAGGCCAACACTAGGCCAAGGCTAAGCCAACGCTAGTCCAACGCTAGGCTAACGCTAGGCCAGCATTAGGCCAACGCTAAGCCAACGCTAAGCCAACGCTAGGCCAACGCTAGGCTAACGCTAGGCCAGCATTAGGCCAACACTAGGCCAGTGCTAGGCTAACGCTAGGCCAGCATTAGGCCAACACTAGGCCAGTGCTAGGCCGGCACTAGGTCAAGGCTAGGCTGAGTGTCCATGAATAATCACTGTCAATGTTAAGTTTAATGGTTTATTTACTGTATTTTCACACTATAAGGTGAACTGGATTATAAGGAGCATTAAGTGAAGATAAACAGTCACTATAACTATAAACATTGTTGAGTTGGAACACGGAATAAAACACACTCTGATTCTGAAAAATCAAACATTAAAAGAGTCTAAATAATCAGATAAAAAGTCCAAATTCCAAGTCACTAAGCACAACCAGAATTAATCCATATATAAGGTGCATAGTTTAAGGTGCATAGATTTGGAGAAAATTCAAGTATTTTCAGTTCATCTTATATTCCAGAAAATACAGTTTAATATTCTATTCTGTGGGACCACCTACTCTGACTGGACCTAACGTCAGACCTGGGTACCATATGTTCAGTCCCCTTTAAGACTGTGTGGTCATGTCATCATGTGACTCCATCTGTTAAGTGTGAACAGGAAGGAAACTGGGAGAGAGAGAAACATCTATAACAAATTCAAAAAGTCTTGTAAAATATCTAAAAAATATGAATATATGTGCAATTAATGTTTGTTCAATACCAAAGAGAGAGAGAGCGAACAAGATCAAATGTAGTTTACATCATAAATGAGACCCAAGTAAAAACTGAACTGTATTAAAAATAAAATAAAATAAAAAACATTCTGGCTAATTAAATATTAAGATGTTATAAAAAAAAAACCTGTAATGTGTAAAGTAAAATGTAATTTTCCAGTAGGATGGAGGTGCATAAATAATTAAGTGCATCATGGAACTACATTGATAAATTAAATAATTAAAATTGTATTTGAATTATGTTATTAGTGATCAGTTTGGCTTCATGAGATAGAGATGAGATTTTAATAAAACTAAATTATGAATGATATGAATGGACAGACTTAGTTATACATTGATTTTATAACTTTTAATTAACTTCTTAATGAACAAATTGAAACTAAGATAAAATATTATAAAGGTCAAAATAAATAAAATTATATATTTCTCCTTTTTTCTAAATCAAATCTGGTGTTTGACTGGAAGTAAGACTGGAAGTAGACCTGGAAGTAGACCTGGAAGTAGACCTGGAAGTAGGACTGGAAGTAGACCTGGAAGTAGACCTGGAAGTAGACCTGGAAGTAGGACTGGAAGTAGACCTGGAAGTAGACCTGGGAGTAGACCTGGGAGTAGACCTGGGAGTAGACCTGGGAGTAGACCTGGAAGTAGACCTGGAAGTAGACCTGGAAGTAGACCTGGAAGTAGACCTGGAAGTAGGACTGGAAGTAGACCTGGAAGTAGACCTGGGAGTAGACCTGGAAGTAGACCTGGGAGTAGACCTGGGAGTAGACCTGGAAGTAGACCTGGAAGTAGACATGGAAGTAGACCTGGAAGTAGACCTGGAAGTAGACCTGGAAGTAGACCTGGAAGTAGACCTGGAAGTAGGACTGGAAGTAGACCTGGAAGTAGACCTGGGAGTAGACCTGGAAGTAGACCTGGGAGTAGACCTGGGAGTAGACCTGGAAGTAGACCTGGAAGTAGACATGGAAGTAGACCTGGAAGTAGACCTGGGAGTAGACCTGGGAGTAGACCTGGGAGTAGACCTGGGAGTAGACCTGGAAGTAGACCTGGGAGTAGACCTGGAAGTAGACCTGGGAGTAGACCTGTGAATGTTTGTCAGTGCTGTGTGGTTTGTTGGTGTTGTCGAGGCAGGTGCAGTTGTTGATTTGAATACTGAGCTGTGGTTCGGGTTAAAGGTCAAAGTTTAGTGAGTACTGAGCTGTCGTTAGGGTTAAAGGTCAAATGTCTGTATATTATCAGTGTCTTTGTGTGAGTGTCTCTATTGTCATTTATCATTTCTGCCATGAATCTAAAATGCTGCCAAACAAACCATTTAAAGTGGAGGGGGCGTGGTCAATAGTAAAACATATATGATGGGGGCGTGGTCAACAGTAAACCATGTGTGGAGGGGGCGTGGTCAATAGTAAAACATATGTGGAGGGGGCGTGGTCAACAGTAAAACCTGTGTGGAGGGGGTGTGGTCAATAGTAAACATATATGTAGGGGGCGTGGTCAATAGTAAAACATATATGGTGGGGGCGTGTCATTCTGGATGCTGCTGGATAACAAATCTGTGAGACAGAATTTTAACGTGATGAGCAATGTCACCAAATTACATGTGGTCACACCCATAATATATATAAATAAATGTATATAAAGAACTATTACACATAATGTGGTGAGGAGGATGGTGTTACTGTACCAACAGTCTTTCCATTGGTTTATTATGACCACCCTTCACCACCACTAAAACCTTTAACCAAACAACACGTGTTTGTGGAGAATTTTCCATGAGGAACATTTTTAATGGTCACTTATATTTGTACAATTTGAGGTTAAATGGACTAAAGAGACGATGACAAATGTTTTTAGTTCCTGAAGCGTTGGTGTGTTTCCTCTAAAAGCCTTCAGACTAATGTGATGGAAACACTGCAGTAAAGCAGCTTCACACACTGTACACAGGTTTTTATTAAGCCCAGTCTGAGGGTCAGTGATGAAGATGATGAAGATGATGAAGATGATGAAGCAGCGATGACTCAGTGGTTCCTGCAGAAGATCAACAATGAAAGTCACAATCACCAGGATCTGTCGATTAGAGAAAGTACAAAAAAACCCTCTGCCATCTGTCATGTTGTTGATTCGTGGAAAATTCACGTCAATATTTTCATGGTTGTGTCGCTGCACAAACAGCTGATGTCACGTCTGTGTCCTAGAGTTAATAAAACAACTTTACATGGACGACTAAAAGTGCCAACCATAAACAAATACATCAGTAAAGAATTAGACTTTATTGTTTTATATATATTGTATTTTATGGGAAATGTTAGTGGACTGTATTAAAGGTAGGGTATATTTTGAAACTATTCCCACCCATGCGTCTTCATCAGCCCACCCCTCTAAAATACATCAACACGCTGCTGTCTGGAGCATTTACCACAGCTCACACAATGTCTAATCTCACCCATACTTTGTATCAATCTCCAGTTTCTATGACAACCTGTTCTTGAATTAGAGCCAATAATGTAATTTTGACCTTTCTGCTAAATGCGACCTTGACCTTTGACCTTTTGCAATATTGATAATCTGGTTATATGTGTGTGTAATATAATGATAATATATCCAGTATTAATTAAGTTATAGTGTGATATGTCTATGTTTGACACAAACAGTGTTACACAAGTTAATTTGGACACATGTCACCTTTGACCTCCAGAAATCTGAAAAACTATTGGTCATAGGTGATAACACCAGTTATGAGAATTGTATTAATCTTCATTCAGCATCGTTTGGTACGAATCTGAAAGTTCTGTGAGCCTCTGTTCTTCAGTTATAACTGAAAATGTGATTTTGACTTTTTAGTTAATTGTGACCTTGACCTTTGACCTTTACTCAAATGGATCATTGCATCTGATGCACATTAACTATATGTATATGAACATGGTGATATCTACAGTATTCACTGAGTTATAACATGATATGTCTGTGTGGACACACACACACACACACACATAAACACACATACACACACAAACACACATATACACACGTACGTACACACACACAGACAGACATATACACACATACACACAAACACACATATACACACGTACGTATACACACACACACACACACACATACACACACAGACACACACCATCATCATCGGCGGTCACTCGGTTTCGAGTATGACTGTCCTCATTCTTGGTTCTTGTGGGTCTTCAGGTGGGCGAAGAGGCCGATCCTGGAGCCACATACTTTGGTGCAGTGTGGACAGGGATGGGTAGTTAGGGTCGTGGGTCTGGGTTGAACCTTTTTGGTAGAGGTACCCTCCTTTCTGCGTCTGCGTTTGTCTTCCGCAGCACTGTGGAGGTTGTTGTTATATTGTGCGGCTCCATTATTGACAAGTTGTCTCCAGGCCATCCTGTTGGTAGCTGTGGCCTCCCAGGTCTTAGGGTCTATGTGGAACTTCTTGATGTTGGTTTTGATGTTGTCCTTAAACCTTTTCTTTTGCCCGCCTGGGGCACGTTGACCTGTAGATAGCTGTGAGTACAGGACTTGTTTCGGGAGGCGAGAGTCAGGCATGCGGACCACATGACCAGTCCATCGGAGTTGTTGCTGGGCGATGGTGGCAGTGATGGTTGGGATGTTGGCCTCCTCTAGGATGCTGGTGTTGGTGCGTTTGTCTTTCCAGGTGATCTTGAGGATTTTCCTGAGGCATCTCTGCTGATATGCCTCTAAGGCCTTCAGGTGCCTGCTGTAGGTGGTCCAGCATTCTGATCCATACAGTAGGGTGGGCAGCACTACCGCTTTGTAAACCAGAACCCTTGTCCTGGCTTGAAGGTCATGGTTCTCGAACACTCTTTTCCTCAGTCTTGAGAAAGCGATACTGGCAGAGGTGAGGCGGTGGTGTACTTCCTCATCAATGCTTGCCTTGGAAGACAGGAGGCTCCCGAGGTAAGTAAAGTGGTCCACATTTTGAAGTCTAGTTTTGTCAATGGAGATATTTGGAGGTGAGGCGGGGGGTAGTTGTGTTGAGAGGTGGCTGGTGGAGGATCTGAGTCTTTTTGATGTTGAGGGCCAGACCGAGCTGTTTGTATGCTTTGGCAAAAGCATCCAGAAGCAGCTGTAGGTCTTCTTCTGAATGGGCCACAAGGGCATTGTCATCAGCATACTGCAGCTCAGTGATGGATGTGGTTGTGGTTTTGCCCTTAGCCCTGAATCGGTTGAGGTTGAGCAGTTGGCCGTCAGTCCTGTACGTGATTCTGACTCCTTCAGGTATATGCTTTCCCGCGAGATGTAGGATGGCAGAGATGAAGATGGAGAAGAGGGTGGGAACAATCACGCATCCCTGTTTTACTCCGGTGTGGACCCTAAAGGGTTCTGTTTCATTTCCACCACTGCTGAGAACTGTGGCTGACATGTCATCATGGAGCAGTCTCAGTACCCGGATGTACTTGTCTGGGCAGCCAACCTTTGCCAGAACCAGCCAGAGGGCCTGACGGTTCACAGAATCGAAGGTTTTGGTGAGGTCTATGAAAGCCATGTAAAGTGACTGATTTTGTTCCCTGCACTTTTCTTGGAGTTGGCGAGTAATGAAAATCATGTCCATGGTACCTCTGTTTGGTCGGAAGCCACTCTGAGATTCAGGGAGAATGTTTTCAGAGAGGGGGAGGAGCTTGTTGGCCAAGATCCGGGCCAGAGCTTTCCCAGTGGTGGACAGAAGGGAGATGCCACGGTAGTTTCCGCAGTCAGCCTTGTCTCCTTTTTTAAAAATGGAGACTATTAAGGCATCCCTGAGTTGTGCCGGGATTTCCTCCTTTTCCCACACTTTGAGGTGCAAGGCATGGATATGTTTAAGGAGATCAGGCCCACCTGCCTTCAGGATCTCTGCTGGGATGCCGTCAGGTCCAGCGGCCTTGTTGTTTTTCATCTTCCTTATGGCGTCCTGCACCTCTTTTAAACTGGGTGGTGCTCCCATGTCCTCCTTGATGGGCTGCTGAGGCAGTTGGTCAAGGGCCTTGATCTCAGGAGTGGTGTCCCTGTTCAGCAGCTCCTCATAATGCTCTTTCCATCTGGTTGTCATGGACTCACTGTCCATCACCAGTCCATCCTTGGAGCGAAGGGGAACTACGCAACGGTGGCTAGGGCCATACACCGCTCGTGTGGCATCAAAGAAGCCTCTGGTGTTCCCACAGTCGGCAAGCTGCTGGATCTCCAGAGCCTTCCTCGTCCACCATTTGTTCTTCAGTTGCCTGACTTGAGATTGGACGACTGCCTTCGCTTTGGCATGGGCTTCTCTTTTTGCCTTGCAGCTGATATCTTTTTGTCAGGCAATAAAGGTTTGTCACTTGATGTCAATGAGGTGAAGGATTTCACTGTCATTCTCATCAAACCAGTCCTGATGCTTGTGGGTCTTGTAACCAAGGGTGCTTTTACAAGAGTCGATGGTAAATGACTTCAGCAGGTCCCAGTGTGCTTCAACATCAGCTGGATATTGGCTGGGCAGATTGGTGCTGAGAGTGGCCTGAAGCTGCACTTGAAAGGTAGTGTCACACAACCTTTCGATATTGAGTTTTCGCCGACATTGACTTTTTTGCACCCTTCTTTTCCGCATAAGATGGATGGACATGATGGAGCGGATGAGACGGTGGTCTGTCCAGCAGTCATCTGCACTGATCATCGCTCTGGTGTTGAGTACATCATGGCGGTCTTTGGTGCGGACGGCAATGTAGTCGATGAGGTGCCAGAGCTTGGAGCGAGGGTGCATCCAGGATGTTTTTAGTTTGTTCTTCTGGCGGAAAAGGGTGTTGGTGATGATCAGGTTGTGTTCTGCACACTTTGATAGTAGCAGGACACCGTTTGCGTTGGTATTGCCAACTCCTTCCTTTCCGATCGTTCCATCCCATAGATCGTGGTTTCGTCCCACCCTGGCATTGAAGTCTCCAAGTACGATAAGCTTGTCTTCCTTGGGAACCTGGGTTAGGGTGTTGTCCAGGTCAGCATAGAAGGCCTCCTTCACTTCATCCTGTGAGTCTAGAGTTGGGGCGTATGCACTTACAACTGTGGCCTTTTGGCCACCTGCAAGGATCAGGCGATTGGTCATAAGTCGTTCGCTGATGCCAACAGGGAGTTCGGAGAGGTGGCTGATGAGGGTGTTCTTAATGGCAAAACCCACACCGTGGATCCTGGGCTCATCAGCTGGTTTTCCTTTCCAGAAGAAAGTGTATCCCCCCTTCTCTTCCTTCAGCTGCCCTTCGTCTGCCAGTCGGGTTTCGGAGAGTGCAGCAATGTTGATCCGAAATCTCCTTAGCTCCCTGGCGATGATGGCAGTTCGCCGTTCGGGTCGATCGCTGTGTTTGTTGTCCATAAGGGTCCGCACATTCCAGGTTCCAAAGTACATTTTCTTTTGTTTCTGACCGCGTAAAGGTGATCCCTCTGGGTGCGGTATCCCAGACAGGAGTTTTCGAGGCAGGCTATGTTTAGGGCACCTTTTCTAGCCCCTTCCCCTACTGGGGTGAGCAGAGTGGATCATGAATAGGACTGCTCAGTCGTGGGCGCAGCTGCCAGGAAGCTTGTTCTGCCTCATCCAAGAGCTTAGCGACTGGTTCAAAACACCCACCGCCTGTGTGCCAGGTTGTAGCTAGGAACTGCCAGACTTCACGGTCCTGTTCCCGTCACCACTTCCTGGTCGCCACAGGACTTTTAGGGGGATGTTTGGCGTGGGCTGTTCAGGAGGACACCTGTGCGTGGAATCTTTTAATGTGGGGAGACTGATGCACGGTCAGCCACCACACAGTCCTTGACAATGAGTGGGCCAGGGTCCAGTGGCATGGAGACCAAGACAACTGGGGACCCGTCTTTGCTGCAGCCTTCGCCCGCCTTTCCAGCCGTTGTGGAGCACAGCGCTGCTGCCATCTTCCGCCTGGTCTGCCGTTGAGGCAGTTTTCACTATTTGCCCATAGCTGGGGATATTTACCCATAGCTGGGGCAGGGGTTGACAGAGCAGTAGGACATGTCCACACGCCGGTGGGCCTGCATGCCCCGTCTCTGGGGCCCCCTGCTGCTCCGAGATCCCGTACAACTTAGCCTGGAACCGCGAGGAACCAGTTACCGTGTGTGGCCACGAGGAGGCGTGTACGAGTCTTGACAATGGAGAGGCTATGTACCAGGCTGAGGAGGCTTACGCACTCGGCTCCTCTTTTCGCCCTCTGAAGGAGAGGGCTAGCCGGCGGCAGTAGTTGAGAAGCAGTAAGCAGCAAGCAGAAAAAAGCATGCAGCATGCACTAACTACAGGTACCACTACTTCAACACCGCTGCGCTAGACACTTCACATTGCCCTGTGCGCACATATATATACACACACACACACATACATACACACACATACACACACACACACACACATACATACACACACATACACACACATACATACACACACACACACATACACACACACACAGACACACATACACACACATACACACACATACACACACATACACACACACACATACACACACACACATACACACACATACACACACACACATACACACACACACACTAATTACAATAATCTCTCTTAACCAATGTTGGAAGACATTAATAATAATGGATTATATTTCTATAGTGCTTTACCTGCACTGTCCAGGGTCACAGCAGCATTTCTACAAAGATGGCGTCTGTCTGCCTACCTACCTGTCTGTCTGCCTACCGACCTGTCTGTCTGCCTGTCTGTCTGCCTGTCTGCCTGTCTGTCTGCCTGTCTCTGCCTGTCTGCCTGTCTCTGCCTGTCTCTGTCTGTCTGCCTGTCTGTCTGCCTGTCTCTGCCTGTCTCTGCCTGTCTCTGCCTGTCTCTGCCTGTCTCTGCCTGTCTGCCTGTCTCTGCCTGTCTCTGCCTGTCTCTGCCTGTCTGCCTGTCTCTGCCTGTCTCTGCCTGTCTGCCTGTCTCTGTCTGTCTGCCTGTCTCTGTCTGTCTGCCTGTCTCTGCCTGTCTGCCTGTCTCTGTCTGTCTGCCTGTCTCTGCCTGTCTCTGCCTGTCTCTGCCTGTCTCTGCCTGTCTCTGCCTGTCTCTGCCTGTCTGCCTGTCTCTGCCTGTCTGCCTGTCTCTGCCTGTCTGCCTGTCTGCCTGTCTCTGTCTGTCTGCCTGTCTCTGCCTTTCTCTGTCTGTCTGCCTGTCTCTGCCTGTCTGCCTGTCTCTGCCTGTCTGCCTGTCTCTGTCTGTCTGCCTGTCTCTGTCTGTCTGCCTGTCTCTGCCTGTCTGCCTGTCTCTGCCTTTCTCTGTCTGTCTGCCTGTCTCTGCCTGTCTGCCTGTCTCTGCCTGTCTGCCTGTCTCTGCCTTTCTCTGTCTGTCTGCCTGTCTCTGCCTGTCTGCCTGTCTCTGCCTGTCTCTGCCTGTCTCTGCCTGTCTCTGCCTGTCTGCCTGTCTCTGCCTGTCTGCCTGTCTCCGCCTGTCTCTGCCTGTCTCCGCCTGTCTGCCTGTCTCCGCCTGTCTGCCTGTCTCTGCCTGTCTCTTTCTATCTGTCTGTGTTTTCAGTAGTCCACACACCTGCAGCGTCGTACTGACCCTGGGGTTAAACACTCCTTCCTGCTCCTGCAGATCTACTGTGTCATGAAGGTGTAATAGTCAGATGTCTGATCTTTGAACGTCTCCTGCTGAGTTTCCAAGAAAAAGGGTTGAGGACATCAAACGCCTTTATGGCCTATTGTACTGAACACACACACACACACACACACACACACACACACACACACACACACACACACACACACACACACACACACACATGTCTCATGAGGACCTAGTGTGTCATCATCTCTTGTATTTAAAATAACCATTGAGTAGTGAGTGTAAACACTACTGTTTTCAAAAGAAATAATAAAAAAAATAATATTATATAATTACTACTACTACTACTAATACAAAAAAGAAAAAAAAGTTGATTTGTCTTTGCATCTTTTTCCTTCATACCTTATGGGGACTTCCAGAAAAATGAAATGGTTGTGTTTTTAGAACCACATCATTTGCATAAATTTGCATACTCTACAGAGTTCACCTACATGTATATTTAACCCTCATGGGGACCTGAAGTTTGGTCCCCATACTGTCAGAGATCCCCATAAAGACATAAAGCGCCCAGACAAACAAATCCAGAAACATTCAAAGTCGTCAAGGATTGGGATTAGAAGTGACCTTTGGGTTCATTTGGACAGAAGCCCCGCCCCCTGGCCTCATACTATCGTTTTATTGGCTGCTTCAGCTGACCCCTGTCATTTTACTGCTACACTAAAACTGGAATCAATGAAACCCTTAAATATTTAACACACTACAGGGGACTTTACTCTGTTCTGAGTACATTTACTCTGTTCTGAGTACATTTTACTCTGTTCTTACTACATTTTCCTCTGTTCTGAGTACATTTTACTCTGTTCTGAGTACATTTTACTCTGTTCTGAGTACACTTTACTCTGTTCTGAGTACATTTACTCTATTCTGAGTACATTTTACTCTGTTCTTAGTACATTTACTCTGTTCTGAGTACATTTTACTCTGTCCTTAGTACATTTTACTCTGTTCTTAGTACATTTACTTTATTCTGAGTACATTTACTTTATTCTGAGTACATTTTACTCTGTTCTGTGTACATTTCACTCTATTATTGCATTAAACTATGAAGCAGATATATTTTAAACCATGTCGAGCAGTGTCGTCAGCGGAACACTATAAATCTAGTACTGGTTACCATGGTTACGGGGTCACAGAAACGTCCTAAAGTTAGCCAAACTGATACTAGTGGAACATAAAGTGGTGCATAGTTGTTGTTAAATGCTGCAGGAAAGGGTTAAATGTTCAGGATGGTTGATGAACTCTGCTTCTGCTTCCACATCAAAAACTGCAGGAAGTTTCAGATGCGTGTTCACGTGGATTTTTACTGACGGAGCAGGTTCTGAAGCATCTGTGTGGGTCTGTGTGGGTCTGCGTGGGTCTGCGTGGGTCTGTGTGGGTCTGTGTGGGTCTGTGTGGGTCTGTTTGGGTCTGTAGCTGAAATAATTAAATAAATTATTGATGATAAATAAATGAATAATTTAATTTAAATAAATATAAATGAATTAATAATAAAAATAAATAAATATGGTTAATATAATGAATACATGAAAAACATATTTAATATAATAAATAAATAAATAAGTGAATGAATACATTAATTAAAAAAAATTTAAGTAAATGAAATAATTGTAAAAAATAAATTCTACACAGATTTTAGTATTTATTTGTCTTTCTATTCTTGAATAAATAAATTCAGAAATGGATGAATAAATAATCGAATGCTTATGTTTTATGTTTTTATTTTAATATTTATTTATTCTTTATTTGTTCAATTATGCTTATTTTTTTTAAATCTAGGTCAGTATCTTGGTACAATTATCGACGATGCTAAAGAGTTGTCACTTTAATTCCTGCGTAAACACTTTGTATGTTTTATTGATTTAGTTTTTACCTGTTTGAATAAACAAATAAAGGTGTGTTAAAATGAACACAGGTTAATGTATTATTAAAAACGTTAACACAATTCATACACCTGCATACGTTTGGAATATTTTATCACATTTAAAAACAACATTAAATTAAGTAGAGGTAATTAATTTGGCTATATCATATATACAATAGATAGTTTTTTGTGGTATGTTGCATATTTGTGACAGTAGGCATTAAGGGGTTAAGTGTGTACCCTAAGGCTGATGTAAAATAATATAAAATAAAACATCCATGTTGGTGGATCACTACTTTCTATCAAACTTCCACAGCAGTGACTCATTGATTTTAGTTTCTTTTATTGCATGATAATTTTTTTCATCTGTGTAGTTGTAATACTTTTTATTGTATATGTAGTTGTTTTTGTTCTATTTTTAGATTTATTTTATTGCCTTGTTCTCCTTTCTCTGTTTTATGCTGTTCTGTGTTCGTAGTGTGCAGCACTTTTTGTCAGCTGTGTCTGTTTTAAAGTGTTTTTATAAATAAAGATGCTATGCTAACAGTAAAGCTATGCTAACTGTAAAGCTATGCTAACAGTAAAGCTAGCTTGTTTGAGTGATCAGAAAAAATATATGAAGGCGTACATCAATCAATGGTCTTCATGACATCACATGACCTTTGACCTTACTCACATAATTGCATTTATTTCTGAACCTGGTTTCCATGGAAACGAAAACACTGGGAGCCGCTCATTATCTTTAAAAATTTTATCCCATGTGTCCCAAACCTTAGTGTTTTTGTTTGGATGTCTATGGTTATTTATTAATATTAACTTTATTAAAGGACTCATTCTATGGTTATTTATTAATATTAACTTTATTAAAGGACTCATTCTATAGTTATTTATTAATATTAACTTTATTAAAGGACTCATTCTATGGTTATTTATTAATATTAACTTTATTAAAGGACTCATTCTATGGTTATTTATTAATATTAACTTTATTAAAGGACTCATTCTATAGTTATTTATTAATATTAACTTTATTAAAGGACTCATTCTATGGTTATTTATTAATATTAACTTTATTAAAGGACTCATTCTATGGTTATTTATTAATATTAACTTTATTAAAGGACTCATTCTATGGTTATTTATTAATATTAACTTTATTAAAGGACTCATTCTATAGTTATTTATTAATATTAACTTTATTAAAGGACTCATTCTATGGTTATTTATTAATATTAACTTTATTAAAGGACTCATTCTATAGTTATTTATTAATATTAACTTTATTAAAGGACTCATTCTATGGTTATTTATTAATATTAACTTTATTAAAGGACTCATTCTATAGTTATTTATTAATATTAACTTTATTAAAGGACTCATTCTATAGTTATTTATTAATATTAACTTTATTAAAGGACTCATTCTATAGTTATTTATTAATATTTATTAAAGGACTCATTCTATGGTTATTTATTAATATTAACTTTATTAAAGGACTCATTCTATAGTTATTTATTAATATTAACTTTATTAAAGGACTCATTCTATGGTTATTTATTAATATTAACTTTATTAAAGGACTCATTCTATAGTTATTTATTAATATTAACTTTATTAAAGGACTCATTCTATGGTTATTTATTAATATTAACTTTATTAAAGGACTCATTCTATGGTTATTTATTAATATTAACTTTATTAAAGGACTCATTCTATGGTTATTTATTAATATTAACTTTATTAAAGGACTCATTCTATGGTTATTTATTAATATTAACTTCATTAAAGGACTCATTCTATGGTTATTTATTAATATTAACTTTATTAAAGGACTCATTCTATGCTTATTTATTAATATTAACTTTATTAAAGGACTCATTCTATAGTTATTTATTAATATTAACTTTATTAAAGGACTCATTCTATGCTTATTTATTAATATTAACTTTATTAAAGGACTCATTCTATGGTTATTTATTAATATTAACTTTATTAAAGGACTCATTCTATGCTTATTTCATTATTAATATTGTTGTTGTTCATTGTTATTTAATTAATTGTGTGTTGGTTCTATCTAAAAAACACGTCCACATTGTTTTGTTTCCAGCTGTTTTTGGAGGGGGAAAATGTATAGTATGTAAACAGCAGTGAAGCTAAAGCTAATGCTAAAGCTAGCGCCTGCTGCTGTCAAAGCACTTCAAACAGAAAAATGTTGAGAGATCATGTGGGGACCAAGCCCCTTCCTCTGTGAAATGAAACTCCAAACAAACCCACTAACAATAGAGGACATGAAAAGATCCTGTGGTCAGAGGTCTGGGTTTGGAAAAGAGGAACAGAAGGTCTGGAAACATGACAGAGGCGTGCAGTCATGGCATCGTCCTCTTCTACTGTTTCTTCTAGAAGGTTTGAAAAACACTTGAGAATTTTTCTAAAAAAACCTTCTTCCTCTTAGTCCCACTGCAGAAGAAAAGAGGTAACAAAGAAATAAAGGCCAGAACAGGAAACTGGAAGTCAGCATTTGTTCATCAACAAAAAGCCTTTATTAACCTTTAACCCTTATTAACCCTTATTAACCTTTAACCTTTATTAACCCTTATTAACCTTTAACCTTTATTAACCTTTAACCTTTATTAACCTTTATTAACCTTTAACCTTTATTAACCCTTATTAACCTTTATTAACCCTTATTAACCTTTAACCTTTATTAACCCTTATTAACCTTTAACCTTTATTAACCCTTATTAACCTTTAACCTTTATTAACCTTTAACCTTTATTAACCCTTATTAACCTTTATTAACCCTTATTAACCCCTTATTAACCCCTTATTAACCTTTATTAACCCTTATTAACCTTTATTAACCCTTATTAACCTTTATTAACCCCTTATTAACCTTTATTAACCCCTTATTAACCTTTATTAACCTTTAACCTTTATTAACCCCTTATTAACCTTTATTAACCCTTATTAACCTTTATTAACCCCTTATTAACTCTTTATTAGCCCTTATTAACCTTTATTAACCCCTTATTAACCTTTATTAACCCTTATTAACCTTTATTAACCCTTATTAACCTTTATTAACCCTTATTAACCTTTATTAACCCCTTATTAACTCTTTATTAGCCCTTTATCATTAATATCAGTTATCTACTCCCATAGCATGAGTCGACCCCCCCCTTTCTCTTTCCGTCTCGGCACGTAAACACAGACCAGACCTAAACCAGACGTGGCTGCTGCAGGTAAGACAGTTGTGGTGGTCTGACAAAACAAAAGAGAGTGACACATACACATCGCATGTGTGGAAATACTTCACCGCAGATGAAAAAAATGGCACGGTGATGTGAAGAGGCATCCGCTAGCTAACCTGAGTGATATGAGCAGCATCCGCTAGCTAACCTGAGTGATATGAGCAGCATCCGTTAGCTAACCTGAGTGATATGAGCAGCATCCGCTAGCTAACCTGAGTGGTATGAGCAACATCCGCTAGCTAACCTGAGTGGTACGAGCAACATCCGCTAGCTAACCTGAGTGATATGAGCAACATCTGCTAGCTAACCTGAGTGGTACGAGCAACATCCGCTAGCTAACCTGAGTGATATGAGCAGCATCTGCTAGCTAACCTGAGTGATATGAGCAGCATCCGCTAGCTAACCTGAGTGATATGAGCAGCATCCGCTAGCTAACCTGAGTGATATGAGCAGCATCCGCTAGCTAACCTGAGTGATATGAGCAGCATCCGCTAGCTAACCTGAGTGATATGAGCAGCATCCGCTAGCTAACCTGAGTGATATGAGCAGCATCCGCTAGCTAACCTGAGTGATACGAGCAGCATCCGCTAGCTAACCTGAGTGATATGAGCAGCATCCGCTAGCTAACCTGAGTGATATGAGCAGCATCCGCTAGCTAACCTGAGTGATATGAGCAGCATCTGCTAGCTAACCTGAGTGATATGAGCAGCATCCGCTAGCTAACCTGAGTGATACGAGCAGCATCCGCTAGCTAACCTGAGTGATACGAGCAGCATCCGCTAGCTAACCTGAGTGATATGAGCAGCATCCGCTAGCTAACCTGAGTGATATGAGCAGCATCCGCTAGCTAACCTGAGTGATACGAGCAGCATCCGCTAGCTAACCTGAGTGATACGAGCAGCATCCGCTAGCTAACCTGAGTGATATGAGCAGCATCCGCTAGCTAACCTGAGTGATATGAGCACCTTCTGATGATGTTCAGTTAAATTTAACAGCCTTTGTTTTGTTGTTAAAATGTTGTTGTTTGTGTCTTATCAGTGGACATTGTTACGTTACAGTGAACTTTAATACAAGTTGTTCATTGATGGACGGACGTGTGTCCATGTGTTATTTTTTTGGTTTGTTTTAGTCGTGCATCTGAGTTGTTCCTCCGGTAACAATGTGATGTCGACTCGACTTAACTGAAGTCTTTAATGTTAGATGTTATTAAAATATCATTCATGTGGGAGTTGTGTATAGTGTATATATACATTGTGTGTGTGTGTGTGTGTGTGCGTGCGTGCGTGCGTGTGTGTGTGTGTGTGTGCGTGCGCGTGCGCATGCGTGTATGTGTGTGTGTGTGTGTGTCTCATTTTACCTCTAACTTACAAGTACAGTTACATAAGTGACCAGACTTCATTCCTCACGTGTGATCCATATGGAATGTGTTAGTTTGTTCTGGAGCTCAAACACATGTTCTCGTTTAACTTGAACATTTGTGGATATGAACGACCCTAGAGGTCGTCTTCTGTTCTTCTACCCTAGAGGTCACTGCGGGGTGGGCGCCCTGCATCCCGGATGTACCGGCTCCGGGGTGGGCGTGGGGGCTCATGGCCCTCGCTTCCTGGTGTGGTGGCCTGGCCCTCTCTCCGGGGCAGGGTTCTGCATGCGGCTGGCCCGTGGTGGGACTACGGCGTCTGCCGGGGCGCTGGTCTAGCGCTTCGACTTCTGGGGGTTTTGGTGCTGGCTGCCTCGGGGCTCTGGGGGCCTTCTGCATCTCACTACCTGTCTCCCCCACTGCTCTGTCCTAATGGGCCAGACCCACACCAGACTGTCTGGGGTTAGGGTTAGGTGGGGTGGGGTTGGGCAGATAGGGTGGGGGTTTTGGTGGGGGCCGGGGTGGGAGGGTTTGGGGTTGGGGTGGCGGGTGGGTCCTCGTGCCCCGGGCCGCCTGAGTCAGTTTTGGTGTGCTGGGGGGTCTGTAGCTGCTCCCTCTTGTTCTCCGAGTTTGCATCGTTCACGGTGGCCCCGGTGGCTCTCTAGGGGCGGCGCCCTGTAGCTCCTACGGCCCGGGATGGCGGGTGCCCTGTTGGCTCGGCCCTGCCTTGCCGTGATTGCTGTTCTGGGCTTCGGGGTCCTTCACACTTGCATGTTTGATCGGGTCTCGCCAGCTACTGCTGAGTCCCATTTCAGTGAATGATGGGACCCCCCAGAATGTGCTGAGAATCTCTACCCTAAACTCATTCTCTTTTTGCACTAATGTCCTCTTCTGGCCTGTTGTATTGTATTGTATTGTATTCTATTCTATTCTATTCTATTCTATTTCATTCTATTCTATTCTATTCTATACTATCAAGTCATCCACAGTTATGATGCTCAGTACCGTTTTTGTTTAATTATTTATTTATTGAATCTCTTTTTCTTTTGTGCTGTTTTGGTTTTCTTCTCTTTTTTCGATTTATTTATTTTTATTGATGGACAGTTAATAGTTGGAATAACACACCACCTTACAATCTTTAATTACAATAGCACCACCTGTTCATTTCTGTCCCCGTTCGTCCCGTCCGTCCTGTCCAGTCTTTGTTTCCCCCACACATCACTGAGGTGTAGCACTGCCCTCCCTGGCTTATAATAGAGAGTTCTAATAAAGGATGTCTGCTCAGCTTTCAGGGAGGACCGCTGATGGTCACACACATGCACTAAATATTTAAATATTTGGCTAAAAGACTAAAATATGTATTGATCTCAAACAATGTTGACTCCCTCTCTGTGGTGTTAAACTATGAGAACAAATGCAGACAAAAAAAAACAAACAAACAAACAAAAAAACTAAAAAATTAACAAGTAATTTTTTTTTAAATAATAAGAAATAAAATGTAATATATAACCAACTGAATAAAAATAAATTAAATAATACTAAAATAAATAAAAAAAATGAATAAAAGTACATTTTAATAAATAAATCAAAATTAATAAAGATAGACAACAACAATAAAAAATGTAGAATTAAATAAAAACATAAATAATAAAACATCCTAAAATAAATGAAATAATAAATAAAGAACAGGAGGAATTATTGCGGTAATGAAAGTGAATTAAAGTGATGCAATAAAAATAAATAAATAAATAAATAATAATAATGAAGGAAAGGGGGGGAAATAACCATTTTGGTGAAGTGATGAGTCAGCACAATTATGCTAACTGTAGCATTAGCTATTATGACCTTTAGCTAAATAATGACCTTTGTCACATTCAGAAAAATAAAACCTTCTTATGAAACACATTTAAAATAAAATAAAAATATTTTCATGAGTAAATGTGATTAATTTGGGTGAGAATGAGAACTAGTCTGGTCGTGTTCATCCAGTTATGACACAAATATAAAGTAAAGGTGACTCACCTTTTAGCCATGTCTGTTAGAACAGATGCATTGTGGGTAGTTTCAGCTCATATTCAAATTCCTATAGATTTTCAAATATATGAACAAAAATTCACAAAATTAACAAAATGAGTAAAAAAAATTTTTTTAAAGAACAAAAATCAACAAAACACTCAACAAAAATACACAATATACTGTATATTTTTTAAAAAGAAGAAAACGGTAAACAAAATGAACAAAAAACAGACAAAAAACAACAAAATAAGTCAAATATATTTTAACAAAGTACAAAAATGCATAAACCATCTACAAAATTTGTAAAATAATTGGAAAAAAATCAACAAATTAAACAAAACTGAACCAAACATCAACAAAATGATATGATAAAAAAAATAACCTAAAATACCTAAAAACATCGACCTAAAATAAAGGTAACTCATCTTGGATCTTCAGTTTGTACAGATGCATTGTGGGTAGTTTCAGCTCATATTCAAATTCCTGTAGATTTTCAAAATACTTCTCAATTATTCTGTGGTAATGAGAATAAGGACTGATGGACATGATCTTTTCTGGAAATATTCTGAATATTCTTTATTAAAATGGCTTAAAAATACCCAACACTTTTGACATAGAACAATGTACTTATATCTATGTATTTATTTATTTATTTATTTATTTTTCTGTTTTCCCTTAATTCAAAGACTATAATTTTTGGTCAGGTAATGAGAATTTACCTAGAAAATGTATAAAAAGTGTAAAATTAAACTAGAATATTTTAAAACGACCTGGTCTGAAAGAAAAAAAAAACATTTATTTTTATATAATTTATTTATTATTTAACCACTAAAACCTCAGGGACATTGATTTTATTGATTTTTTATTTTTTTTGTTTCATGAGAATCACCCCCTGATCAAACAGAAAAGATAGTTTTCTTTGTATCTTTCAGACCTTTGACCTTTGACCTGTCAATCACCACCCGTTAAGATTCCAAACCTTTAACCTTTAACCCCCAGACTTTTTTTATCGACCGATCCAGGCTCAGTTTGATGTTTGTCAGCAGAACCTGAGAGCAGAGGTGGAACGAACCAAGTAAACGTCATGTATTACTGTCACTGAAACCTTTAATGTTTACTTTATTTACTATATATATATATATATATATATATATATATATATATATATATATATATATAAACCCTGTCTGTCAAAATGAACACATTCATGCAGATTACTCCATCATCATTATTAATTTGACTAAAAATTTTAACAATACTTTTTTGGAACAACATGCCCAAAATATCAACAAAATTAGTACAATCATTTTTAAAAAGAATCAACAAAATGAACAAAACCTTTTTTTAAATTGTACAATTACTTTAAAAAAAAAAAACAAAAGTAAACAAAAAAATAATTTTAAAAAGAACAAAAAATGTTTTAAAAATCTAGAAAATATTTTTTAAAAATCTAATAATTTCCAGATCTCCACCCATAGGTTTTTGAGTTATATTGTACACAAACAAACAAACAAACAAACAAACAAACAAACAAACAAACAAACAAACAAACACTAGCAAAAATATAACCTCCTTGGCGGAGGTAAAAATAAACAAAAATGCTCCAAAAAAATCAACAAAATGAATAAAATATATATTTTTTAAAAAGACCAAAAATGGATGAAACACTGACAGAAACACTTCTTAAATGTAGCTTTAAATACAGAGTAGTTTGGCCACCTTTGCCTGATAAGAGGCCAGTGACCTTTGACCTTTGACCTTGTCTTTGTCAGTAGTAACTGTTGTCCGTCCAGTCCAGTTGTCTTTAGTTTTTCTGCTGTTGTATGAAGCTCCTGGCAGCCTGACGTTTATTACATCTGTCAGGGCAGTACCCCCCCTAACCCCCCTAACCCCCCCCCCCACACACACACACACACACACACACTCTGCTGCACTCTCTAACCCCCCCCCTCTCTGTCTTGTTCCATCTCCTCATTCTGGTGCTAACTCAGCAGATTACAGCTTCCACTGCCTGATGAATCAGCTGATTCTAACTTCCTGTTTATTCTGTCCCAAAGAGTACTACACTGATGAAGTATTTAAGAAAAGAGTACTACACTGATGAATTATTTAAGAAAAGAGTACTACACTGATGAAGTATTTAAGAAAAGAGTACTACACTGATGAATTATTTAAGAAAAGAGTACTACACTGATGAAGTATTTAAGAAAAGAGTACTACACTGATGAAGTATTTAAGAAAAGAGTACTACACTGATGAAGTATTTAAGAAAAGAGTACTACACTGATGAAGTATTTAAGAAAAGAGTACTACACTGATGAATTATTTAAGAAAAGAGTACTACACTGATGAAGTATTTAAGAAAAGAGTACTACACTGATGAAGTATTTAAGAAAAGAGTACTACACTGATGAAGTATTTCAGAAAAGAGTACTACACTGATGAAGTATTTAAGAAAAGAGTACTACACTGATGAAGTATTTAAGAAAAGAGTACTACACTGATGAAGTATTTAAGAAAAGAGTACTACACTGATGAAGTATTTCAGAAAAGAGTACTACACTGATGAAGTATTTAAGAAAAGAGTACTACACTGATGAAGTATTTAAGTAAAAGTGAATATTGTTAAATGTTCTATAGTTGTTCCACCTTCATGGTTCAAAGCTCTTTACATTAGCCTCACATTCACCCATTCACACACACTCATACACCAGTAGGTTTATAAGGTCAAAGGTCAGTCCTACTGGGACACTAAGGGTTCAGTGTCTTTGTCCAAGGACACTTGGACATGTGGACAGACAGAGCCAGGACATGAACCTCTGACCCTTTAGTCATTGGACGACCTGCTCTACCAACTGACCCACAGCCACCCCAGTACTGACCCCACTACTGACCCCACTACTGACCCCAGTACTGACCCCACGACTGACCCCACGACTGACCCCAGTACTGACCCTAGTACTGACCCCAGTACTGACCCCAGTACTGACCCCAGTACTGACCCCACAACTGACCCCAGTACTGACCCTAGTACTGACCCCAGTACTGACCCCAGTACTGACCCCAGTACTGACCCTAGTACTGACCCTAGTACTGACCCTAGTACTGACCCCAGTACTGACCCTAGTACTGACCCTAGTACTGACCCCAGTACTGACCCCAGTACTGACCCCAGTACTGACCCCACAACTGACCCCAGTACTGACCCCACTACTGACCCCAGTACTGACCCTAGTACTGACCCCAGTACTGACCCCACTACTGACCCTAGTACTGACCCCAGTACTGACCCCAGTACTGACCCTAGTACTGACCCCACTACTGACCCCAGTACTGACCCTAGTACTGACCCCAGTACTGACCCTAGTACTGACCCCAGATTCATATATATATATATATATATATATATATATATATATATATATATATATATATATATATATATATATATATATATATATATATATATAATTCCAGTTCAGAAGTTGTACTGTTTTACTTTTACTTCAGTAAAGCAGTTGAACCAGTACTTGTGGTTTTATTTTTTCACACCAGTAGCAGTACTTGTACTGCAGTGTCAGTACTTTTACCGTCTCTCGTTCACTTGTCTAATAAAAGGTTAAATCGTTGCGACTGTGATGAACTTTGTCTTTTGACAGAATTCAGTAAAAATATAAGTGAATTAATGCAGATGTTTGACTTTATGACCTATGACCTATGACCTATGACCCCTCCTCCTCCTCCACAGGTAACATCATCGGCTCGGGTATCTTCGTCAGTCCAAAGGGGGTGATGGAGAACGCCAGCTCGGTGGGCGTGGCCTTGATCGTGTGGATCATCACAGGCGTCATCACGGCCATCGGGGCGCTGTGCTACGCAGAGCTGGGGGTGACCATCCCCAAATCTGGGGGAGATTATT
>CM035800.1:1486692-1489192 GCA_020466265.1 Siphamia tubifer | reverse complement strand
GTTGGCCTAGTGTTGGCCCAGTGTTGTCCTCATGTTAGCCTTGTGTTGGCCTAGTGTTGTCCTGGTATTGGCCTAGTGTTGGCCTGGTGTGGGCCTAGTGTTTGCCTGGTGTTTGCCTAGTGTTGGCCTAGGGTTTGCCTAGTGTTGGCCTAGTGTTGGTCTAGTGTTGGCCTAGTGTTGGCCTGGTGTTGGCCCGGTGTTGGCCTAGTGTTGGCCCTGGTATTGGCCTAGTGTTGGCCCAGTGTTGGCCCGGTGTTGGTCTAGTGTTGGTCTAGTGCTGGCCTAGTGTTGGCCCAGTGTTGTCCTCATGTTAGCCTTGTGTTGGCCTAGTGTTGGCCTGGTATGGGCCTAGTGTTGTCCTGGTATTGGCCTAGTGTTGGCCTGGTGTGGGCCTAGTGTTTGCCTGGTGTTTGCCTAGTGTTGGCCTAGGGTTTGCCTAGTGTTGGCCTAGTGTTGGCCTAGTGTTGGTCTAGTGTTGGCCTAGTGTTGGCCTGGTGTTGGCCCGGTGTTGGCCTAGTGTTGGCCCTGGTATTGGCCTAGTGTTGGCCCAGTGTTGGCCCGGTGTTGGTCTAGTGTTGGTCTAGTGTTGGTCTAGTGTTTGCCTAGTGTTGGCCTGGTGTTTGCCTAGTGTTGACCTGGTGTTTGCCCAGTGTTGTCCTCATGTTGGCCTTGTGTTGGCCTAGTGTTGGCCTGGTATGGGCCTAGTGTTGTCCTGGTATTGGCCTAGTGTTGGCCTAGTGTTGGCCTGGTGTGGGCCTAGTGTGGGCCTAGTGTTGGCCTAGTGTTGGCCTGGTGTTGGCCTAGTGTTGACCTGGTGTTGGCCTAGTGTTGGCCCGGTGTTGGCCTAGTGTTGGCCCTGGTATTGGCCTAGTGTTGGCCTAGTGTTGGCCTAGTGTTGGCCTAGTGTTGGCCTAGTGTTGGCCTAGTGTTGGCCCGGTGTTGGCCTGGTGTTGGCCCGGTGTTGGTCTAGTGTTGGCCTGGTGTTGGCCTGGTGTTTGCCTAGTGTTGGCCTAGTGTTGGCCTAGGACACAACATTGACCAGAAGCGGTCCCTGTACTGAACTTGCTGAGTTAAACACAAGCAGGATAAGACGAGTTATGACCTCGCAGTCTGCCCCCCCCCCCCCCTAATGTTTTTGTAATAGAACACCATGGAAAGCCTTTATCCTTGGTGTATGTTGTAATGACTACACCCGCCAACAAACCAGTAGCGGCTGGTCTTGGCTGTCGTGGAATTTGTTTACGCTTGAATTTGTAGCTAAACAAGTATTTATATCCCACACAGTATTTAAATAAATTAACCCTTTCCTGTTCTGGGGTGATTTACCTGAAAAAACAAAAAACACTCACTTTTAATGTTTATTTAACAAGAAAGTTATGTAGAGAGAGAAATATTAATACACAGAGCTAGTAAAAGTACACACATTCTGTACTTTAGTAGAAGTACAGCTACTGGTGGGAAAAAAAATACTCTGGTAAAAGTAGAAGTACTTTACTGAAGTAAAAGTTAAAAAGTACAACTTCTCAACTGTAATAAAGTAAGAAAAAACTGCATTTTTGTTGTGGATGAAATAATATTTATTTAAGCAGGAAAAAAAAATCATAAGTTTTCAAAAAGTCAAAACTGAGAAAACAGTCATAAATATGACATAACTGTGAGGGAAAAAAAGAGTCAACATTAGCACAAGTAAAACTGCAATCCAAGAAAAAGCTGAAAAGTTTCAAAATATTTAAAAATAAATCCTTTAAAAGTGAGTTAGTTTGTTTATAATGTGTTTGATCAGGTCACAGTTACTGAGTTTAGTGAATGTGGACGGAATATTTACAGATTTATTTCTTTAATTAAAGTCAAAATGTCATAAATATAAGATAAGAAGAATCTGTTATGATATAAAATGGCACAACTGAGATAAAAATTCTGAATTATGAGATAAAACCTTATAAATATGAGATGAAAAAATCATACATTTGAGATAATAAATGCAAAATTATGAGAAACAGACCCAACATTATCAGATAATATGACACAATTAAGACAAAAAGTCATAATTATGACACAAAAGTTAAAATTATGAGATAAATTCAAAATTATGTGATAAAAAAGTCCTAATTCAAATCTGCAAAGTCCACAGTGACACATTTAGATGAATATAGTATAGTAAAAAAAAATCTAAGGAGTATAAAGTACATGTATTTATATAAATGTAAAGAGTATAAAGTACATGTATTTATATAAATGTAAAGAGTATAAAGTACATATATTTATATAAATATAAAGAGTATAAAGTACATATATTTATATAAATGTAAAGAGTATAAAGTACATATATTTATATAAATGTAAAGAGTATAAAGTACATATATTTATATAAATGTAAAGAGTATAAAGTACATATATTTATAAAAATATAAAGAGTAAAACTCAAAAAGTTTCCAGAAAAATAAAAGTAAAGTACAGATCCTAAAAAAAACAAATGTAGTAAAAGTTTTCTTCCCAAAAA
>CM035800.1:1479192-1481692 GCA_020466265.1 Siphamia tubifer | reverse complement strand
AGGGGGCAGACTGTAGGTTTAAGCAGGACGACAGGGAAATAGAAAGACAAAGAAAACACTAGAAAAGTCATGTCATTCTTCACATTATGGTAAAAAGTACTGGAGCAGAAGTACTGGTACTGGTGTGAAAAAGTACAAGAAGTAAAAGTACAAAAAAAAAAACTTTACCGTATTTTCCATACTACTAGGTGCACTGGACCACAGTGAAGTGAAAATTATGAGATAAAAAAAAAAAAAGGTGGGCGGAGTCATGGTGTATTTTTGATGTTGTTAGACTTCACTTCAAACATGACATGTGATTTATTTTTTTTATTTTTTTATTTTTTTCTGTAGGTGAATATTATTGGTTGGAACCAGCCAATGCCTTCGAGCCTTTCCAGGAATATGACGTGGGTTTGATAGCGTTAGCGTTCCTCCAGGGGTCCTTCGCCTACGGGGGGTGGAACTTCCTTAACTACGTCACAGAGGAGCTAGTGGACCCATATGTGTAAGAAGTGTTTTTATGTTCCTGTGTTCTGAACAGTATGAGACACGTTAGCTTAAAGGTATTGTGACGTCCAAAACTCATTTTTGATATTTTCATGTTACTATATGGGTCGTCTGGCCTCATTTACACCAAAAAAACATGAATCTAGACTGTTCAGTGGTTTTCCTATGGTCTGGGGCTCTTGGAGGCCTGAGCATGAAACGCTCTCTGTGATTTGTCTCCCGCGTTCGACGTCACACGCGGGAGATCAATAAGGAGACTCCCCCCCCTCTTCTCTTCTGCCCGTCCACTGTGCTCAGCCCCGCCCCCACCAACGTTACTATAGAAACGGTGTTCACATGCGCTCCTGCTCTTACAACCTTTTCATCGCTGAACGGTTTACTCGTGTCGTAATGGCTCCTAAATCACACCTCAAATGTCATGTTGTTGGCTGTGTAGATCAGCAACAATCACTATTTGACCTACCAAGCTCCCCTGAAGAACTACGTTCCCAGTGGCTGGCTTTTATCTACCAAGGTAACGTTCCTGCTTATTTACCCAAGAGAGTCCAGACTTGTTCCGGTCATTTTCGACGAAACTATGAATTAAAAACTTATAATAACAAATTAACAAGACATGATGAGTTAACATCTGGTTTTAAAGTCTTGGTTTGTTAGAATATCAAACTGTTGTGACAAAATACAAATAATAAATACACTTTTAATGTCGCGGTGAGACGGCAGACCCCCCCCCCTTCCCCCCAACAATCCGACGAAACTATGAATTAAAAACAAAACTATGAATTAAAAATAAAGTGACACGACAGGATGAGTTAACATCTGGTTTTAAAGTCTTGGTTTATCATTATTTATACTTGGTATCATTCTTTATTAGGCAGCATATGATACAGTATTTCTTATACTGTACAGCAGGAAGGAGGGGGGGCTGGCCGCAGCAGTTTGGGGGTGGAGCCGAGTACATGACTGACAGGCGAAGCGCCCCAAGTGGTCTGATGAGGTGTTCATGTGTTGCAGGCATAGTACTTGGATTCAGACCACAGAAATCCACAAAAATGAATATTATGGAGTGGGGTTTTTTTGGTTGAATACTTTTGAAACACGTTTTAAATTCATTGTCAAAGACTTTGAATGCTATGAAAACAACATGTCACAAAACCTTTAACTGTGACGACTGATGGAAATGGTTCAACACATCAATCACAGGTTTATTCTCCATTCATTTGGATTCATTATAATAAAAACTAAAAAAAAAAAAAAAACTTTATCTCGCTCAACTTTTTTTGTTTTTATTCTCAAATATGTCACAAAATTAATTAAGAGACAAAAATGTGGCGAAAAAACATGTGGAAATCCACAAAAACTGACAAAAATAAAAGAAAAAATCTATAACAAATTTAAAAACTATTTGAAAACACAGAGAAGATGAGAGAGACAGAGGGAGAGAGAGACAGAGGGAGAGAGAGACAGAAGGAGAGAGAGACAGAGGGAGAGAGAGACAGAGGAGAGAGAGACAGAGGGAGAGAGAGACAGAGGGAGAGAGAGACAAAGGGAGAGAGAGACAGAGGGAGACAGAGGGAGAGAGAGACAGAGGAGAGAGACAGAAGGAGAGAGAGACAGAGGGAGAGAGAGACAAAGGAGAGAGAGACAGAGGAGAGAGAGACAGAAGGAGAGAGAGACAGAGGGAGAGAGAGACAAAGGGAGAGAGAGATAGAGGGAGAGAGAGACAAGGAGAGAGACAGAGGGAGACAGAGGGAGAGAGAGACAGAGGGAGAGAGAGACAGAGGGAGAGAGAGACAGAGGGAGAGAGAGACAGAAGGAGAGAGAGACAGAAGGAGAGAGAGACAGAGGGAGAGAGAGACAGAGGGAGAGAGAGACAGAGGGAGAGACAGAGAGAGAGAGAGAGAGAGCAAGAGAGAGACAGAGAGAGAGAGAGAGAGACAGAAGGAGAGAGAGACAAAGGGAGAGAGAGACAAAGGGAGAGAGAGACAGAGGAGACAGAGAGACAGAGGGAGAC
>CM035800.1:1441692-1474192 GCA_020466265.1 Siphamia tubifer | reverse complement strand
TATCAACAGTTGAGTCCAACGGTGCAGAAGAGTAGATGACCCACACACTATCATCAGCTTAAACACAACTGGTCCAAACTTGGACTCCTCAAGCCCAGAGACGTGGGCCGTTCTACAGAACCTGGGTCTGCTACGCCGCTCAGATCCAGCGTCCTACAGCGGAGGCTCCGCCTCCAGAGACATGGGAGGTGGAGCCAGAGGAAGTAGAAGTGCGTCTGTGGTGGTGGATTTCCAGCTAAGCTAAGAGCTAACCCGTTCAGACCGTCCTTCCATCAGTCCTGCTCGCTAACGTACGCTCAGTGGAAAACAAAGTGGACTACCTGAAGATTTAAACACAAACATGATCCACCAGACTGATGCATCCTCATTCTGACCCAGACCTGGATCAACTCTTCTGTCCCACACACCCACATTAGCCTGGACCCACTAAAATATAAATCTACATTTTATAACAACACATATTTATACAAAATCTGTATATTTGTATCATTTTTAAAGGGTTTAGGGGGTAGTATTGGGGGCCTTGGAACTCCAGTGTGTATAAAGACAGTGCACTTGTGTTGTGATTCTATAATAGTATAACCCTTCTGTAGTTATTGTCTATAACAGATAATTTCCACCCTGGTGTTTGTGTTCGTATAGTTTGTTCTTCGCTGGAGCCAGAGAAGGTCACCTCCCCAGCCTTCTGGCTATGATCCATGTCAAACGCTGCACCCCCATCCCAGCACTGCTATTCACTGTGGGTACCACGTCCCCACTTTGACAACACACACACACACACACACACACAGAAACACATACGTGACTCACCCACTTCCTGTTTTTGTCCCGCCCCTCTCAGTGTCTGTCCACGCTGCTCATGCTCTGCACCAGTGACATGTACACACTCATCAACTACGTAGGATTCATCAACTACCTCTTCTATGGAGTCACTGTTGCCGGGCAGATCGTCCTGAGGATTAAACAACCTGACATACACAGACCCATTAAGGTAAAGTTATACCTGACATACACAGACCCATTAAGGTAAAGTTATACCTGACATACACAGACCCATTAAGGTAAAGTTATACCTGACATACACAGACCCATTAAGGTAAAGTTATACCTGACATACACAGACCCATTAAGGTAAAGTTATACCTGACATACACAGACCCATTAAGGTAAAGTTATACCTGTGGTTTTTGTAGTAAATTAAAAGTATTTTCACAGTTACCTTTTGTCTCCCAAATGTCATATAATGTCTTTTCCAAATATTGCTATGGACACGTCCATCGCGTCCATACGGACTTTTACGCCCATGGTTAAATGTAACGGTGGTTGTTCTATGTGTGTGTTGGTTCCAGATCAGCCTGGTCTGGCCCGTCATCTACCTGGTGTTCTGGGCCTTCCTGCTCATCTTCTCTCTCTACTCTGAACCTGTGGTGTGTGGCATCGGCCTGGCTATCATGCTAACGGGCGTCCCTGTATATTTCCTGGGAGTTTACTGGGACAATAAACCACAGTGTTTCCACGCTTTTGTTGGTGAGTCTCCTTCTGCTCTGATAATAATGATAATAAACTTTATTTGTATAGCACCTTCATACAGAAAGTGTAGCTCAGACTGATTCACATTAAGTGAAAATTAAAATCCAATTTTAAAATACATTTGATTTGATTAACAGAACATTATAAAAAAGTACAACAAATGAAATAAAGTAAAGAACTGATTATACATAAATTATAAGATTTCAGATAGACACCAGGCCAACACCAGGCCAACACCAGGCCAACACCGGGCCAACACCGGGCCAACACCGGGCCAACACCGGGCCAACACCGGGCCAACACCGGGCCAACACTAGGCCAACACTAGGCCAACACTGGGCCAACACTGGGCCAACACTAGACCAACACTGGACCAACCCTAGACCAACACCAGGCCAACACTAGGCCAACACCCCTCTTTCCTTTTCGTGTAATTCTAAATGATCATGTGTAAACATAGTGTCCTACATCTGATGGAGTACGTACTGAGTGTCCATGAATAATCACTGTCAATGTTAACTTTAATGATTTATTTACTGTATTTTCACACTATAAGGTGAACTGTCTATGAATGGTTTATTTATTGCATTTTTTCATATATAAAGCCGCATTAAGTGAAGCTAAACAGTCACAATAACTGTCAACCTTGTTGAGTTGGAACACGGAACAAAACAAACTCTGATTCTGATAAGTCAAACTTTAAAAGAGTCAAAATTCTGCAACAAAAAGACAAAATTAGGAAATAAAGTCTAAATTTTTGTGCGATAAAAAGCCAAAATTATTAGATAAAAAGTGTAAATTCCCAGTCACTAAGCATCAACCAGAATGAATCCATATATAAGGTGCATTGTGAAAAAATGAGTCTTTTCAGTTCACCTTATTGTCCAGTAAATACGGTATTTTAATATTCTAATTCTGGTGACCTAGGCGACTGCCTAGTCTGACTATGACTAACACCGGCCTGAATGTTTCAGACGTTGTCTTTGGAGTCATAAGGTAAAAGTGTGTGTGCCGTCTTCCAGATAAAATGACGTACCTGGGTCAGAAGTTCTGCGTAGTGGTTTATCCGGCCATGGACAGCGGCACCGCCAACGAAGACGAAGGAGAAGAAATGAAGGAGGCCAGGTCTCCTCTGTCCCAGGACGACGGAGACAACCAGAAATCTGCAGACTGTTAAAAACACAACCTTTAACACACACACACACACACACACACGCACACACACACACACACACATGCACGCACACGCACACATATACATACACACACACACACAGACACACACACACACGCACGCACACATGCACACACACACACACACACACACACACACACACACACACACACGCACGCACACATGCACACACACACACACACACACACACACACACAGACACACACACACACGCACTCACACATGCACACACACACACACACACACACACACACACACACACACACACACACACGCACGCACACATGCACGCACACGCACACATATACATACACACACACACACACACACACACACACACACAGACACACACACACACACACACACACACACACACACACACACACACGCACGCACACATGCACGCACACATATACATACACACACACACACACACACACTCAGGATGAACACTTCCACAGTTGTCGTTTCATATTTTCTTTGTATCAGTCACATGATCCCAAACATTAGTCTGGGACTCTTCAAAGGTGCAATAAATAAAAGCTGTCACTTCCTCTGTATGGACGACTAAAAGTGACTAAATTAAAATACATTTAAAAATGCATCATTAAATAATGAATTCAATGGGCGGGTCTTAACAGCTGATTGGTTCCCCTGTGGGCGGGTCTTAACAGCTGATTGGTTCCCCTGTGGGCGGGTCTTAACAGCTGATTGGTTCCCCTGTGGGCGGGTCTTAACAGATGATTGGTTCCCCTGTGGGCAGGTCTTAACAGCTGATTGGTTCCCTGTGGGCGGGTCTTAACAGCTGATTGGTTCCCCTGTGGGCGGGTCTTAACAGATGATTGGTTCCCCTGTGGGCAGGTCTTAACAGCTGATTGGTTCCCTGTGGGCGGGTCTTAACAGCTGATTGGTTCCCCTGTGGGCGGGTCTGAACAGCTGATTGGTTCCCCTGTGGGCGGGTCTTAACAGATGATTGTTCCCCTGTGGGCGGGTCTTAACAGATGATTGGTTCCCCTGTGGGCGGGTCTTAACAGCTGATTGGTTCCCTGTGGGCGGGTCTTAACAGCTGATTGGTTCCCCTGTGGGCGGGTCTTAACAGCTGATTGGTTCCCCTGTGGGCGGGTCTTAACAGCTGATTGGTTCCCCTGTGGGCGGGTCTTAACAGCTGATTGGTTCCCCTGTGGGCGGGTCTTAACAGATGATTGGTTCCCCTGTGGGCAGGTCTTAACAGCTGATTGGTTCCCTGTGGGCTGGTCTTAACAGCTGATTGGTTCCCCTGTGGGCGGGTCTGAAAGGCTGATTGGTTCCCCTGTGGGCGGGTCTGAACAGCTGATTGGTTCCCCTGTGGGCGGGTCTTAACAGCTGATTGGTTCCCCTGTGGGCGGGTCTGAAAGGCTGATTGGTTCCCCTGTGGGCGGGTCTGAACAGCTGATTGGTTCCCCTGTGGGCGGGTCTTAACAGATGATTGGTTCCCCTGTGGGCAGGTCTTAACAGATGATTGGTTCCCCTGTGGGCGGGTCTTAACAGATCCAGTCTACTCATTTTATTTTATTTTTACTTTTTATGTCATAATTTTGACTTATGATTATTTTGCATCTCATAATTATGACCATTATCTCATAATTTCAATTTAATTAGTAAAATAAAATTAGAAAAATAATAATAGGAGTTTTTTGTTTGCTTTTTTTTTTACATAAATTTTAAAAATGGTATTTTTTTTAAAATGGTATTTTAAAGAATTAATTATCATATTTTCCGCACCTTAAGGTGCACTGTTAATTAATGTTTTACTTTTTAGGTTCTTCATATATAAGGCGCATTAAGTAAAGACATAAAAAGCCCAAATTCCAGTCACTGCGCCTTATTGTCTGGAAAATATAGTATTGACAGATTTATTAACACAATGATGTATTTAATTCCAATTTTAATGAATGAATTATTTAATGACGTATTTATTTTTTACAATTATGGCACTTTTAGTCCTACATATTCCTGTACATGTTCAGGCACATATACTTCATCATCATCATCATCATCATCATCTTCATCCTGCTTCATCTTCCACACACTCCTTGTACACTCCTGTGTCATTTAAAGTATTTTTTTTTAATTTTATTATGATTTTCATCATTAAAAGACTCTTAAGTGTGGCTACTTTTTTCAATATTTTGCCTTTTTCGTGCCACATTGTAAATTGTTGCTACCTATACAACACACCAAAGCTGTATTTCTGATCGTCGACACAGAAAACCCTACTCAGATCAACTCTTTTCATGTTGTGACGTACACGAAGTACTGTTTTTTTAAGGTGACTGTGATTCCACACTTTTTCTTTTCTTTGTCTTTTTTGTAATTGTGTTAATTGTTTATATCATTATTTGTTATTTTAGTTAGAGTAAGTTAATTTTAGTTTTTAGATGTTTCTTTTTTGTCTATTCAACATTGTATTCATCTGGGCCTATATTTTTAGTTTTTTTACTAATGTGGAGGTGTACACCTTAAAGCTGAAGTGTGATCTGTGAAGCGTGTCGGCCATGGTGCACAGTTCTTGTTAATTGCCTTAATTTTTTTTAGAAAATATTCTTCTGTATTCCATTCGATGTACGTGGACAGGTGTGTGATGCTAATACTTTACAGTTAAACTCTATGATTTTGTAAAATGACAAAAAAAATGTCAGTTTCAATTTTCACATTTCTCTTTGTGTACGGACACTACGAAAAATATCATTAACCGGTAACACTTAATGCCTTTATAACCGCTTATTACAAGTAACAGATCATTAATAAGGTGGTAATTTTATGGTCATTTTGGTATAATTTTTATATATATATATATATATATATATATATCTCACCAAAATGACCATAGAATTACTACCTAGTTAGTGATCCGTAATGTAAATTGTTACCAATTAACTTGTTAAAACTGTAAAGTCCAGACAGGATGAATACACTAGATACTAGAAGGAATAAAAATGGGCAAAACATGATTGTTTTCACCGCTACGTTTGCGTTGTTGATCCAGTGCAAATCCCTACACCGACACATGTGAATGCCTGTGTGAAAAAAAACAGTGATTGTCTTACATATTTTACAGACAAAAAGTGTATTTTTTATTTTTTAGATTAACAATTAGTTGAATAATTTTGTGCTTTATTTTGTTTAGGCTGTAGGAGTGGGAAAAAAAAAGTTTTATATGATATCATTCACTAGAAGAGATTTTAGTGCAATATTATGACAGGCACCAGCCAAAACTAAAGAAGAAAAACCAAACATGTACTCACTTCTATTACTGTACGGCCCCATCTGATAATAGTCATGCATCAACACGTTTACTGTGATGTCATACAGAGGTGGTACAAGTACTCGCATTTTGTACTTAAGTAGAAGTACAGCTACTTGTGTGGAAAAAAAATACTCTGGTAAAAGTTAAAGTACTGATTCAACTTCTTTATTTAAGTAAAAATAAAAATGCCCAACTGTATTTATTATTTGCCATGGATGAAATAATACTTATTTAAACAGGAAAAATTATTGTGAAATAAAGTCAGAATTGTGAAGTGAAAAAAGTTATGAGAAAAAGATTTGATGTTATGAATGTAAGGAGTATAAAGTGCAGATATTTATATCAATGTAAAGAGTATAAAGTACAGATATTTATATAAATATAAGGAGTATAAAGTACAGATATTTATGTAAATATGTAATATTAATGAACAAACATAGGGAATAAAAATCAAAAGTTGCCAGAAAAATAAAGAAATACTCAAGTAAAGTCCAGATACTGATAAAATCTACTTTAGTACAGTAATAAAGTACTTGTATTTGGTTACTTCCACCTCTGCTGTCATAATAACACACCTTAAAAACTTAAAACCATGGTCCTTATGTGGTCTACTCCAGTCTCAGGGCTTCGTCACTGCCTAAAAATCCAACAGATGTGAGCGGTTACCTCTTTATCTGTTAGTGCTGAACATAAAACAGTGTTTTTAGATGTTTATTCCTCAGGACAAACCCCCCCCAAACCCACAAAATATGAGAAAATGAGTGTATAAATGGAAAGTATCATGTGCTTGAAACTGGGCCAGTATTAGTCTGGGTCACAGGGTGTCTTTGACGTATGAAGAAGTACATGTTCTGTACCTGTTATTATTTGTGCATTGACAGTAAACACATGTAAAGGCTGTATTTTATGTCATAGTAAATAAAAACCACTGACATGTATTTTATCAACTTGTCATTCAGGTTCTGTTTCTATTAAATCCTCCCGTTGTCTGTGAACCCACCACCCCCTCCTCACAATGTGAACGTTTTAAAGACAAATATTCAACGTTCTTTACATCTTTTCATGTACTGTATTTTCAGCACTATAAGGTGAAGTCACAACTATAAGATTAAAAGTCACAATTATGAGATAAAAAAGTCACAATTATAAGATTAAAAAGTCACAATTACAAGATAAAAACTCAACATTATAAGATAAAAAATCCAAATTATAAGATAAAAAGTCACAATTATAAGATAAAAAGTTCCTGGAAGCAGGAAGTGTGACATAAGCACACACTAGCTACTGTTAGCTTTGAAATGGACTTGGCTAATGTCAAAAAACACAAGTTGCCAGGGCAACACGGACTCAAGCATGATCAGAAAATAAAGATAATACTACAGAGTGAGTTACTTAACCCTTGTGCGGTCCTTCGGGTCAAAGAGACCCGGTGGTTCACAAATGTACCTTTTTATACATACTGTAGGATGCCATTGCTTACTACTGAAAACACTAATATATCCTTGGGGGGTGATGAGTCTATGGAACTGAACTTTGGAATCTGGGTTTTTAAGACCCGATTGTAGGACACAGCCAGTGTGTCTTTTACGAAGGACCGCACAAGGGTTAACATTTTAATTCTGAAAATGCTACGATTTATTTCTTGATTTGTTTCCTCCACAAACTAAAAACTAGATCAGTAGTAGAGTTCAGACCTCAGTGAAGCAGCACCAGTCTGTGCTAACGCTAACGCTAACACATTAAACTAGATCAGTGGTAGAGTTCAGACCTCAGTGAAGCGGCACCAGTCTGTGCTAACGCTAACGCTAACACATTAAACTAGATCAGTGGTAGAGTTCAGACCTCAGTGAAGCGGCACCAGTCTGTGCTAACGCTAACGCTAACACATTAAACTAGATGAGTGGTAGAGTTCAGACCTCAGTGAAGCGGCACCAGTCTGTGCTAACGCTAACGCTAACACATTAAACTAGATGAGTGGTAGAGTTCAGACCTCAGTGAAGCGGCACCAGTCTGTGCTAACGCTAACGCTAACACATTAAACTAGATCAGTGGTAGAGTTCAGACCTCAGTGAAGCAGCACCAGTCTGTGCTAACGCTAACGCTAACACATTAAACTAGATCAGTGGTAGAGTTCAAACCTTTACACATAAACCCACATAAAACCTAACCCACATAAAACCTAACCCACATAAAACCTAACCCACATAAAGCCTAACCCACATAAAACCTAACCCACATAAAACCTAACCCACATAAAACCTAACCCACATAAAACCTAACCCACATAAAACCTAACCCACAAAGCCTAACCCACATAAAACCTAACCCACATAAAACCTAACCCACATAAAACCTAACCCACATAAAACCTAACCCACATAAAGCCTAACCCACATAAAACCTAACCCACATAAAGCCTAACCCACATAAAGCCTAACCCACATAAAACCTAACCCACATAAAGCCTAACCCACATAAAACCTAACCCACATAAAGCCTAACCCACATAAAGCCTAACCCACATAAAACCTAACCCACATAAAACCTAACCCACATAAAGCCTAACCCACATAAAACCTAACCCACATAAAACCTAACCCACATGAAGCCTAACCCACATAAAGCCTAACCCACATAAAACCTAACCCACAAAGCCTAACCCACATAAAACCTAACCCACATAAAACCTAACCCACATAAAACCTAACCCACATAAAACCTAACCCACATAAAGCCTAACCCACATAAAACCTAACCCACATAAAGCCTAACCCACATAAAGCCTAACCCACATAAAACCTAACCCACATAAAGCCTAACCCACATAAAACCTAACCCACATAAAGCCTAACCCACATAAAGCCTAACCCACATAAAACCTAACCCACATAAAACCTAACCCACATAAAGCCTAACCCACATAAAACCTAACCCACATAAAACCTAACCCACATTAAGCCTAACCCACATAAAGCCTAACCCACATAAAACCTAACCCACATAAAGCCTAACCCACATAAAACCTAACCCACATAAAACCTAACCCACATGAAGCCTAACCCACATAAAGCCTAACCCACATAAAACCTAACCCACAAAGCCTAACCCACATAAAACCTAACCCACATAAAACCTAACCCACATAAAACCTAACCCACATAAAACCTAACCCACATAAAGCCTAACCCACATAAAACCTAACCCACATAAAGCCTAACCCACATAAAGCCTAACCCACATAAAACCTAACCCACATAAAGCCTAACCCACATAAAGCCTAACCCACATAAAACCTAACCCACAAAGCCTAACCCACATAAAACCTAACCCACATAAAACCTAACCCACATAAAACCTAACCCACATAAAACCTAACCCACATAAAGCCTAACCCACATAAAACCTAACCCACATAAAGCCTAACCCACATAAAGCCTAACCCACATAAAACCTAACCCACATAAAGCCTAACCCACATAAAACCTAACCCACATAAAGCCTAACCCACATAAAGCCTAACCCACATAAAACCTAACCCACATAAAACCTAACCCACATAAAGCCTAACCCACATAAAACCTAACCCACATAAAACCTAACCCACATGAAGCCTAACCCACATAAAGCCTTACCCACATAAAGCCTAACCCACATAAAGCCTAACCCACATAAAACCTAACCCACATAAAGCCTAACCCACATAAAACCTAACCCACATAAAGCCTAACCCACATAAAGCCTAACCCACATAAAGCCTAATCCAGGAACAAAAAATAAACAAATGGATCAAAATATTGAAAATACTTTTAAAGAAAAAAAACTGTCCTTATTTATCTCATGTTTTATCATCGCACCAACACATTTCTGGTGTTTTTTTTCTGTATTTTATTAGAATGTTTTTTTTATCTTTGTGTAAATTATCATATTTTCTATCTGCTTTTCTCTGTATTTTTTGTTTCTTTGTACATTTTTGGAAAATTTGAGTAAAAACAAAGACAACAGTCGAACCAACATGAAGTGTTTTAATCATCAAACAAATGAACCTTTCTTTAAGTTCAGAATGTCACCACCTCTGCTGTCATCTTTAGAACAATTAAAACAAAATAATGTCCAGTAGTTTTTCATATCAGCTAAATTATCTGTAGATTATAAACCTATAGTCAAAGCTGTTTGTTTTAAACAGAAATGCTTATGCAGTCAAACTAATGAAATGTTTCCACATGTGTGTTAGTGATAAAGAAAAGTGTAGTCTTAAATGATGCTTGGTAAGTTTCCAAGGTAAGTCTGGGCTTAAGATGTGACATTTGACTGAATATTTGGTTCATTTTCTTGATTATTTTGGTTATTTTTGTTTATTTTACTGAATATTTTGGTTGTTTTTGTTCATTTTCTTGATTATTTTGTTCATTTTTGTTTATTTTACTGAATATTTTGGTTGTTTTTGTTCATTTTCTTGATTATTTTGTTCATTTTTGTTTATTTTACTGAATATTTTGGTTGTTTTTGTTCATTTTCTTGATTATTTTGGTCATTTTTGTTTATTTTACTGAATATTTTGGTTGTTTTTGTTCATTTTCTTGATTATTTTGTTCATTTTTGTTTATTTTACTGAATATTTTGGTTGTTTTTGTTCATTTTCTTGATTATTTTGTTCATTTTTGTTTATTTTACTGAATATTTTGGTTGTTTTTGTTCATTTTCTTGATTATTTTGTTCATTTTTGTTTATTTTACTGAATATTTTGGTTGTTTTTGTTCATTTTCTTGATTATTTTGGTCATTTTTGTTTATTTTACTGAATATTTTGGTTGTTTTTGTTCATTTTCTTGATTATTTTGGTCATTTTTGTTTATTTTACTGAATATTTTGGTTGTTTTTGTTCATTTTCTTGATTACTTTGATGGTTGGATTAAGTTTCAAAGGTAAGTCTTGGCTGAAAATGTCAAATAGAATGAACAGTAGAATAGGTTTTAGTCCAAATTAATATTGGTGTCAGATCTACTTCAAACACTGTCACTTTACAGGTTGTTTCTAGTGGAATATTTATAATCCATTGTTAACGTGTAGATAAAGGAGCATATATGTGGAATAACACACCATCATATATATTAAAAACATGAACTAAAGTCATTAGTTTTATGATTCATCTGATTAAAACATGGACGATTTAACACATTTAATGTCTGAAGATACTTTCTAAAACATTGTAGAGCAGTATTGTATGCATTTCTTATCTTTTTATGATGCAGTTTTATTCCAGAAGTATTTTACTTGTAGACCAGTGTTCAAAATTATAAGATAAAAAGTTATAAATATGAGATAAGAAATGCATAACCAGCACTAAAGCCCTGATTTTTGATTCATCTGATTAAATTAAGGAAGATTTAACACATTTAATGATTGAAGAAGAGAGACTTTTATAAAAAAAATATATATATATATTGTAGAGCAGTGTTACAGTAACTTTGCTTTTTCTTCCAGCTGAGTGTCTCATTGTGGACAAACGATGCTCTGAAGACATTTTCAGCTGTCAGTAAATGTGATCTACAAACAGCTGCAGTGTCAGTGGTTGATTGTACATCCCAAACTCTCCAGTGAATCTGTTTTTATTGAAAGAAATGTAAGTTAAGACAGTTTTCAAAGCGAAGGCTGCAGAGCGTGTTTGGAGTCGATGCTTCCGTGTCCTCCTCGCAGAGCAAGGACCAGGTGGAGGACAGAACCGCCCTGGATTTTATAATCTGCCGCTGTCTTCTCATCGTTCCTGAGAAAAGACAGAAGAGAAAAAAAAAAAACAGACAATTTTAGAACATGTCAGATAATAAAATTCATCTTTGAAAAGAAAAGTTTATTTATCAGGGACAATGCACATAAAAACACAACAAGGTCGTTCACAGATCGTAGTCAAAACATCTTCCTTAGCGAGTCAAAAAAAACCCCACCTTGGTCTTATCGCTACTGGCTTATTTTATCAACTGTCACATGTTTAGTTTGGAAAAAAATTACTTAGACTTATTTAACCAGGAAAAATCATAAAAGTTTCAAAAGTATTTAAAAAAGTGAGTTGAATTGTGAGAGAAAAAGTCATAAGTATGAGATAATAAATGAATAATTGTGAGGAGAAACAGTCAAAATTAGTAAAAGTAAAACTGCATTTTTCCCCATGAATGAAATAATATTTATTTAAGCAAGAAAAATCATAAAAGTTTCAAACGTATCTAAAAAATAAATCCTTTAAATGTGAGTTATTGTGTAGATAATGTGTCTGATCAGGTCACAGTTACTCAGTTTAGTGGATATGGATCATAACGTTACACCGTTGACAATTTATCCACCACTTCCACACATAATACAGAATCCACCTCTATCTGGTCTCACCTTCTATCTTTCCTCTGATCCCAATTACCACCCTATTCACATCCTCAATATCATAATTGTTGTTGCTGTTATTATTTATCTGTTTATTTTTAAATTATTCTTGTATATGTTTACTGTAATAGTAATAATAATAATTATTATTATTATTACTATATTGCTAATAAGATCTATGATTGTTATTATAGTTATATATTATGATTACTATGATATGATTATTATTACTACTATATTGTTATTGTGTCTATGATTGTTATTATAATTATATATTATTACTATGATTATTATGATTAATATGATTATTACTGCATTGTTTCTATTATTATGCCATACACACTTGCACCATACACCCACACACACTTCACACACAAATCACCAAATTTGCAATAATACCCTGTAAGGTTTTACTATTCGACTTCCCTTACCCTATTTTTGTTTTTTGTTTTTGTCTGTTTGTTCTTCTCCTCATGTATGTATTCCCCCTGTCTATGTGTGATATGAATGTCATGTTTTATGTTGCAATAAAGATATAAAAAAAAGTGGATATGGAAAGGAAATTTAGGAAAAATCGGGGAAAATAGGCAATTTCGCTAAAAAGTCACGTGAAGTCATAAGTATGAGATAAGAAATGCATAATTATGACAGAGTGAAAATTATGAGATAAATATGATGATATATAACACCACAATGTTCAACAAGAAGTACTGATTCAACTAATTTACTGAAGTAATAGTACAACTTCTCAATTGTAATAAAGTGAAACGGCACCCCCCCCCCCCCACTATGAATGAAATAATAAGAAAAATCATAAAAGCTAAAAAAAAAAATAAAGCCTTTAAAAGTAAGTTAGTGTGTAGATAATGTGTTTGATTAGGTCACAGATTAAAGAAAAAGATTAAATATATATATATATATATATATATACATAATTATGACATTAAGTCAAAATTGTTAAATTAAAGTCGAAATTATAAGATAAAAATTCTAAATTATGACCTAAAAAGTTATAAATATGAGATAAGAAATTAGCTAACACACACACACACACACACACACACACACAAGATGATCACAATAATGTATATAATAACACAGTACTTTTACTTAGTTACCTCTCAGCTCTGCTTTGTAGCCAAATATGTCAAACTTACATTTGTTTTCCACTGTAGATCAGTCTCTGCTGCTGAGGTGGGATCCCCTCTTTCTCCTCCACTCTTTCTTTAATCCTCTCCACCTGTGTGTAAAATAAATTATGTCTATCACATACCTGACAGACGATCATATAACACAAAAATGAGCATAAATAACAGGAGAATAAACCTTGTCTGTGGGTTCTATGTCAATCTCTATCTCCTTTCCGGTGAGTGTCTGTTACAATAATGAATATAAAGGTTATTATATATGTTAACAACAGCAGGTACTATTTTATTTTAATGGGTAATAATCGTTAGACTTACCTTTACTTTAATGAGCATCTTTCCTGGTTTGACTTCTTCTTCTTCTTTTTAAAATTATAGAATTTTTTAAAGTAGTCAAATCAGAAGCAGTATTATTATTATAAAGGTTCACCAAATTTGTAGTATAATTAAGGTTAGGATTTAGTTGCTTAGAAAAATAAACACGATATTGTCTGTATTCTCCTCAAAATGAATGGGTGTTTCCTGTGTTTCTCAGTAAAAACCCACCGGCTCCTCCATGACACATTCAAAGGTTCCGCCCTCACATCAATTCCGGTTTATATTTTATTTAACACGATGTTTCCACCTGAAAGTTAACCGATATACTACCAAAATATATCTTACTAGTCAAATATTATAGTCACTATAATGCAATTAAACCGACATTAGCATGCGTTGATCCGAATAACAATCTTCACGACACCTTTGCTAAGTGTCCCAAAGCGAGTCTTATTTTTTGTAGTTTTTTGTGCGGCCTTGTCTATACGTTGAGGCGCTTGAAGAACTACAACAAGGTTTCCAGGCTACGTTCCGGCCACGTAAAGCTTCCCGCGCAAACAGTGATAAAAGGAAGCAGGCAGCAGCACCGTCAGTCCTAAGAAGAAGCAGCGGTACTGACAGTCGTTCATCATACCTTCCCAAAGGTAAACTGTTTGTTTTTCAAATGTTTTACGTACTTCGCTAAGAACGTATTAGCACCTCATGATTAAGTTTATAATATTTATTAACGGTAGCTTCAATAGTGGGTTAATGTAAAGTTAATATAACCTTGAATTTTGATTTCGAGGCCAAAGAGGTAACATTTTTCTAACGTGACTTAGATAGTTTTAGCAATAGCATTTGATAGCATATTTAACTATATATTTAGAAAACACTACTTAGCAAAAATAAATATATATATATATATATATATATAGTCTTATTACTTTTGTACACCACTGTAATTACTGCTGTGGCTCGTGTTAACTTTTCATTTGTTCATTCCAGACCCCCACATTTATATTTATTTATTCATTTCCTTTTTTTTCCACAGAGAACTAACTGTTCTATTCCACTTAATTTACAACACGTAGCTGTGTAACCAGTCTACAACATGCCCCGCATTGAGAATGACATCAAACTGGACTTTAAGGATGTTCTCCTCCGTCCAAAGAGAAGCACTCTCAAGTCCAGGAGTGAGGTGAGGATGGACTGACTGTTGTTAGACTGTGTGCTCTTACTATAGAATAGAATAGAATAGAATAGAATAGAATAGAATAGAATAGAATAGAGTAGAGTAGAGTAGAGTAGAGTAGAGTAGAATAGAGTAGAATAGAATAGAGTAGAATAGAATAGAATAGAGTAGAATAGAATAGAGTAGAGTAGAATAGAATAGAGTAGAATAGAATAGAGTAGAATAGAATAGAATAGAGTAGAATAGAATAGAGTAGAATAGAATAGAATAGAATAGAATAGAATAGAATAGAATAGAGTAGAGTAGAATAGAATAGAGTAGAATAGAATAGAGTAGAATAGAATAGAATAGAGTAGAATAGAATAGAGTAGAATAGAATAGAATAGAATAGAATAGAGTAGAGTAGAATAGAATAGAGTAGAATAGAATAGAGTAGAATAGAATAGAGTAGAATAGAATAGAATAGAGTAGAATAGAATAGAGTAGAATAGAGTAGAGTAGAATAGAATAGAATAGAGTAGAATAGAATAGAATAGAATAGAGTAGAATAGAATAGAGTAGAATAGAGTAGAGTAGAGTAGAGTAGAATAGAATAGAATAGAGTAGAATAGAATAGAATGACTTTATTGCTTTGTAACAGCAGCAGCAAAATGCTTTGGGGCAGTTTATTACAAAATGTGGCTGTTTTACAAAATGAAAAATGATTACATATTGGACATTTATTACAAAATGTGGCTCAACAAGAGGTGGGGGAGAGTGTGGAGAATAAAAAAAAAAAGTACCCTAGAATGATCTGACCTGCAGCCATGGAACATATGAATGATGCTTAGTTCTAGTTCAGTGTGAATGGTCACACACATGCACTAAATAATATAGTATATGTCTGCAAGACTGGAATATGCACTGATCTGAAGTACTGTTGACTCCCCCTCTGTGGGGTTAAAAGATCTAAAAAATAAATAAATAAGTGAATGAATAGAAAAATAAAATAAAATAAAAAAATAAGAACAAAATGCAGACAACTTAGAAAAAGGAAAGAAAAAAAAGGAAGAAAAAAGAAGAAGAAGGAAGGGAGGAAAAAAGAAAACAATAAAAATAAAAAAAAATATTTGTTACCTACTTTCTTGTCTGTTCATTTGTTTTTTGTTTTTGTTTTTTGTTTTTTTTGTATATATGTCTATGTTTAGTACTTCAGTTATTGATTATTGGTATTGTTATTATTGTTGTTATTTTATTTATCATCATTTTTGTACTATGCACTATATTACTATAAGATGAATTTATGTTATTGTGGAAGTGAAGAAGGGGTAGAATTAAATAAACTTATGCTTCATCCTACTCCTTTTCGGACATGTCATTGTTATTATTATTATTGCTGTATTGATTATTGTTGCACTTTGCACATTTTCGAAATAATCATTCAAATCAAATCAAATCAATTATTAATGAGTTATTTTGAAGTTCCCAGTAAGTTAAATGTTCAGAATGTTGTCTGACGTCACATCATTCATCTTTTTCTACTGTTGCTCGTGTAGTGAAACTTGAATTCACATTAAAATATATTACAATTATCAAATTAGGTCATTGTCAATTTTTAACTTTCATAACATTAATAACATGCTATGCAATGAAAAAATACGGTGCTCCCTAATTTGTTTTGGTGTAAATGAAAAGCGAGGTGTCATCAGTGCTACCTGTACAAAAGTTAACCTGGAGTCCTGGATAAAATGAATATTTTAGATGTAATTTATTAGTGTCAGTGGGTAAATGTGTCTTCACTGACTGAACATTAAACATTAAACCATTCAAATTAATTAGATTATTAAATTAGAGTAATTAAAGAATAATATATTTTTCTGTCTCGTGTTCCTGAACAATAGAATTTCTGGGAAAATGAGTAATGATATCCTTCTACCTCCAGTTGTCCTGAACACTAACGCTTGTGTTGTTGATCTGAAAATGATGTGTTTTTGTAAATGTGTAGGTGGAGTTACTGAGGAGCTTCACCTTCAGGAACTCTAAAGGAACCTACAAAGGAATTCCCATCATCGCAGCCAACATGGACACAGTGGGGACGTTTGAGATGGCCTTGGCTCTGCACCAGGTAACACAGCACACATGAGTGCACTGAGCTGGACTGGACTGGACTGGACTGGACTGGACTGGACTGGACTGGACTGGACTGGACTGGAGTACATAGACTAGACTGTACCGGACTACACTGGACTGGACTAGACTAGACCAGATAGACTGGACTGGACTAGACTAGACCAGATAGACTGGACTGGACATGAAATGTGATATACAAATACATTTGTCTTGGACTGGACTCACCTTTACCAGGTGTTTGGTTTTGTTGTTTTGTTTATAAAGTAGTTTATTGTACTTTTTCTTTCTAACGGTTTTTAACTAATATAATAATGCATCAATACAATATAAATATATACAATCAATACAATATAAATATATACAATCAATACAATATAAATATATACAATCAATACAATGTAAATATATACAATCAATACAATCTAAAGGAACCCTGTGATTAATCTGATTAAACACATCCCTAATAACTGAACAATGTTTACACAAGACTGTAGTATAATAATAATAATAATAATAATAATAATAATAATAATAACAATAATAATAATAATAATAATAATAATAATAATAATAATAACAATAATAATAATAATAATAATAATAATAATAATAACAATAATAATAATAACAATAATAATAATAATAATAATAATAATAATAATAATAACAATAATAATAATAATAATAATAATAATAGTAATAATAATGATAATAATAACAATAATAATAATAACAACAATAATAATAATAATAATAATAATAATAATAATAATAATAATAATAATAATAACAATAATAATAATAATAATAACAATAATAATAATAATAACAATAATAATAATAATAATAATAATAATAATAACAATAATAATAATAATAATAATAATAATAACAATAATAATAATAATAATAATAATAATAATAATAATAATAATAATAATAATAATAATAGTAATAATAATGATAATAATAACAATAATAATAATAATAACAACAATAATAATAATAATAATAATAATAATAATAATAATAATAACAATAATAATAACAATAACAATAATAATAATAATAATAATAATAACAATAATAATAATAATAATAATAATAATAATAATAATAATAATAATAATAATAATAATAATAATAATAATAATAATAACAATAATAATAATAATAATAATAATAATAACAATAATAATAATAATAATAATAACAATAATAATAATAATAATAACAATAATAATAATAATAATAATAATAATAATAATAATAATAATAATAATAATAATAATAATAATAATAATAATAATAATAATAATAATAATAATAATTGTTCTAGGTAGTTTTAGTTCACACATGCTGCAGGTCTTTGTTCCATCCAATCAGGGGTCCACAGGTTGACCAGTCCACCCTCAGGGGTGTCAAACTACGGTCCTCAAGGGTCGGTGTCCTGCATGTTTTAGATGTTTTCCTCTTCCATTACATCATTATCAGTCTGATGAGGAGCTGATTATTAACTCTTTAAGTGTCAGTGCTGATGTGTTATGAATGGATGATTTAGTTTAAATATTCAGAAAAAATTTTCACATTTATTTTTATTTAAACATTTTTTAAAGGCAAAATTAAAATTGCTGGGACCAAATTTCAATAGTAGTTTTCTTTCCACATTATTTGTCATTTTGTAAATATTTCTACATTTTGGGTTTTTTTATTGTAGTATTTTTCTTTGTGTCTTTACTTTGCTCATGTTACCAATTATTTTATTAATTCTCAGGAGTTAAAGGGTTAAACTGAATCACACGGAAGAGGGAAATATTTAAAACCTGCAGGACACCGGCCCTCGTGGACTGGAGTTTGACACATGTGTTCTAGAAGGTTGAGCTCAGGTCATTAACTGAGTCCAGTCTGATGTTCTGGTGCTGTTGGAACAGTTTGGACATGTCTGTTTTAGATGGTCCAGCCTTAACCTCCTCTGTTAATGAATGAAAACAGTTGAATGTGTTTGTAGAAAGTGTAAAAGACTAAATGTTTGTGTCTTTTCCACTAGTTCAGTCTCTTCACAACAGTCCACAAACATTACTCTGTTGACGACTGGTTGGACTTTGCCAAGAATCAGCCTGAATGTGTGGAGGTAAGTGTGGATATGGAACCTTTTAGCTGGTGTTTCATACAGTCTTTATCTGTTTTAGGGTCAAAACACAGTCATGTCCTGACAGAGACAGTTGGACACATTAGTGTGGTGACATTATGAAGGACGTAAAGTGACAAAAGTAAATACATATAAAATATATCATAAAATAAGTCATTAATAATGTCATTAACTTATTCAAATTGGAATTAAATACATAAATGTGTCATTAATTATTCATTAAAATACCAATTCATTTGAGGTATAAAAAAAACAACAACAAAAAAAAACATATTATTTGTATTTGTGTATATTATTTTCCAGACTATAAGGTACATTTAAAAGACTTTAATTTTCTCCAAAAACCACAGTGGTCCTTTTCTATTAATTAATTGTGGTTGTGCTTAGTGACTGGGAATTTAGACTTTTTATCTCATAAGTTTAACTTTTTATTTTAGAATTTTGACTTTTTAGCTCATAAGTTTAACTTTTTATTTTAGAATTTTGACTTTTTATCTCATAAGTTTAACTTTTTATTTTAGAATTTTGACTTTTTAGCTCATAAGTTTGACTTTTTATTTTATAATTTTGACTTTTTAGCTCATGATTTTGCCTTGGAATGAATCAGGCCTTTTACATGGCTCTATTTACGAAACATTCACGGTACGAAACCACCTCTGGAATGAATTAATTTTGTAAGCTGAGGTACCACTGTACTTGATATCAAAATAAATGTCGGCATGGCAATCAGCTAGAGTTCTGTCTCTGTTGGGACGTGTCTGTGTTTTGACCCTTAATGTCCAAAATGTCAAAAGAGCTTTATCGCTACACCAAGGTCTGTGTAAAACTGAAGCACCAGCCAGTCTAAACTGTTTGGGTTTTATCTGAGTATGTACGTTACAGTAGTTCTGTAAACAATTGAAAAGATCACCATAACAACAGATGCTGCAATAGGACAGTTGGTGATTCAGAGACCAAGATGCTGTCCATGTGCCTGATTCTGATGTATGGTTCCACTCAGCTCAGTACAGTACCTGGTCATTATAGCGATAGTACTGACTTTACAGTACCTGGTCGTTATAGCGATAGTACTGACTTTACAGTACCTGGTCATTATAGCGATAGTACTGACTTTACAGTACCTGGTCATTATAGCGATAGTACTGAATTTACAGTACCTGGTCATTATAGCGATAGTACTGAATTTACAGTACCTGGTCATTATAGCGATAGTACTGAATTTACAGTACCTGGTCATTATAGCGATAGTACTGAATTTACAGTACCTGGTTGTTATAGCGATAGTACTGACTTTACAGTACCTGGTCGTCATGGCGATAGTACTGACTTTACAGTACCTGGTCGTCATGGCGATAGTACTGACTTTACAGTACCTGGTTGTTATAGCGATAGTACTGACTTTACAGTACCTGGTCGTCATGGCGATAGTACTGACTTTACAGTACCTGGTCGTCATGGCGATAGTACTGACTTTACAGTACCTGGTCGTCATGGCGATAGTACTGACTTTACAGTACCTGGTCGTCATGGCGATAGTACTGACTTTACAGTACCTGGTCATTATAGCGATAGTACTGAATTTACAGTACCTGGTCATTATAGCGATAGTACTGAATTTACAGTACCTGGTCATTATAGCGATAGTACTGAATTTACAGTACCTGGTCATTATAGCGATAGTACTGAATTTACAGTACCTGGTCATTATAGCGATAGTACTGAATTTACAGTACCTGGTTGTTATAGCGATAGTACTGACTTTACAGTACCTGGTCGTCATGGCGATAGTACTGACTTTACAGTACCTGGTCGTCATGGCGATAGTACTGACTTTACAGTACCTGGTCGTCATGGCGATAGTACTGACTTTACAGTACCTGGTCGTCATGGCGATAGTACTGACTTTACAGTACCTGGTCGTCATGGCGATAGTACTGACTTTACAGTACCTGGTTGTTATAGCGATAGTACTGACTTTACAGTACCTGGTCGTCATGGCGATAGTACTGACTTTACAGTACCTGGTCGTCATGGCGATAGTACTGACTTTACAGTACCTGGTCGTCATGGCGATAGTACTGACTTTACAGTACCTGGTCGTTATAGCGATAGTACTGACTTTACAGTACCTGGTCATTATAGCGATAGTACTGACTTTACAGTACCTGGTCATTATAGCGATAGTACTGAATTTACAGTACCTGGTCATTATAGCGATAGTACTGAATTTACAGTACCTGGTCATTATAGCGATAGTACTGAATTTACAGTACCTGGTCATTATAGCGATAGTACTGAATTTACAGTACCTGGTTGTTATAGCGATAGTACTGACTTTACAGTACCTGGTCGTCATGGCGATAGTACTGACTTTACAGTACCTGGTCGTCATGGCGATAGTACTGACTTTACAGTACCTGGTTGTTATAGCGATAGTACTGACTTTACAGTACCTGGTCGTCATGGCGATAGTACTGACTTTACAGTACCTGGTCGTCATGGCGATAGTACTGACTTTACAGTACCTGGTCGTCATGGCGATAGTACTGACTTTACAGTACCTGGTCGTCATGGCGATAGTACTGACTTTACAGTACCTGGTCATTATAGCGATAGTACTGAATTTACAGTACCTGGTCATTATAGCGATAGTACTGAATTTACAGTACCTGGTCATTATAGCGATAGTACTGAATTTACAGTACCTGGTCATTATAGCGATAGTACTGAATTTACAGTACCTGGTCATTATAGCGATAGTACTGAATTTACAGTACCTGGTTGTTATAGCGATAGTACTGACTTTACAGTACCTGGTCGTCATGGCGATAGTACTGACTTTACAGTACCTGGTCGTCATGGCGATAGTACTGACTTTACAGTACCTGGTCGTCATGGCGATAGTACTGACTTTACAGTACCTGGTCGTCATGGCGATAGTACTGACTTTACAGTACCTGGTCGTCATGGCGATAGTACTGACTTTACAGTACCTGGTCATTATAGCGATAGTACTGACTTTACAGTACCTGGTCATTATAGTGATAGTACTGAATTTACAGTACCGGGCCATTGTAGCGATAGTACTGAATTTACAGTACCTGGTTGTTATAGCGATAGTACTGACTTTACAGTACCTGGTCGTCATGGCGATAGTACTGACTTTACAGTACCTGGTCGTCATGGCGATAGTACTGACTTTACAGTACCTGGTCATCATGGCGATAGTACTGACTTTACAGTACCTGGTCATCATGGCGATAGTACTGACTTTACAGTACCTGGTCGTCATAGCGATGCAGTGCACTTCCATGTCATGGTCAGAGTTCCTGATAAACTCAGTCGTCCGCAGTTTTACGTCGGCCAACTAAGACTGAATCCCCTGGACCGACCACAGTGTAGTATTATGGGATGTCACCATGTGGGTTAATGTACCCATATATTTACCATAAACTTCCACATCTTGTATTTTGTAAAAACAGATGTTGGGGAGGTTTAGGGGGAGATTTCAACCACTACCTCTTGCGACTAACTTTCAAGGGGTAGTGGTTAGAGGAGAATCTGGGTTTGGGTGAAACCTGATCCACAAAAGTACTGAAAGCTGAATCATCAATGTGTGTTTTCTTTCATGGTGGTCTTCAGTGGTGTTGTACACAGTTTGTCTTTGTGTCTTTTCAGAGTGTAGCGGTGAGCACAGGGACTGGTGAAGGAGACTTTGACAAAATGTCGGCCATCTTGGAGGCGGTGCCTCAGCTAAAGTACATTTGCGTGGATGTGGCTAACGGCTACTCGGAACACTTTGTCCACTTCGTCAAAGACGTCAGAGAGAAGTTCCCCACACACACTATCATGGTCAGTACATGTGTCCAAGGGCTTCAAGGACATGTCCAGGTTGTCACACTCTAAACCAGGGCTGTCAAACTCATGTTAGTTCAGTTCTACATTTAGCCCAATATGATCTGAAAAGAACCAGAACTGTCAAATAATAACAGTGAAAAGAGTCACATGACATTCTGATGGTTTTTACATCTATAATGTTTCCCTCAAAATATGAACTGGACACGTGTTGAGAAAAATAAGTTCAATTTTAACAATCTTCTGCCTCAGTCTATAGGTTTGTTTTTTTGCACATTTCACTTACAAATACACTAAATAACAGCCAGAATATTTGTAAAATCACACTTACTTCCTGTCACATATTTCAGCTGATTCATATTTTTTCAGATTTTTATTCTGGTTTTTGTAAAAGGATGTTTTGTTCATGTAATTTGACTTTTTCCACTAAAATCTGCAGTTTTCATTATTTATAGGTAATTATGATCATATTTTACTGTTCTGACCCAATGACCCTAATTATTCTGTATGTATAACCTGAATTCTAATCATTCTTACTCCGTTAATATCGTCATTGTTATTCATCCTACCCTTGGACTGGATCCAGCCTGCCAAAGATTGGACCCTTTGGCACGCTGGATTTGGCCCCCGGGCCCTATGTTTGACACCTGTTCTCTAAACTATGCAAATAATGTAAAAAAAAAACAAGGGGTCCCAGACCTGAAGGTTCTGTGCAGGATCTTAGCTTTTCCTAGCATTTCACACTTTTGGACAGAGATCGGTGTTGTTCCTGGTATCTGCTGAAGTACACCCATCACTACTGGTACCACTTTTGCTTATGTAGCCTATACCGAAATTAGAGAAGAAAATCGTTTAGTGTTTATCTGACTATACTACTGCTATGATCATTTTGTTGTGCATAAATCAATTGCGTTGATAAATGTGTAGAAGCTCAGTTGGAAGAACTGGTCATCCAGTAACTGTAGGGTTGGTGGTTTGAATCCCACCCTGTCCTAGTCAGACCGTTGTGTCCTTGGGCAAAGACACTTCACCCTCCTGCCTCCAGTGTCACTCACACTGGTGTAGGAATGTTTGGTGGTGGTCACAAAATGGCTTCCACTCTTCTGTCAGTCTGTCCCAGGACAACTGTGACTACATATGTAGTTTACCACCACCAGAGCGAGCATGTGAGAGTAAATGAATAATGGGTCACTAATGTGAAGCACTTTGAGGGGCCAAAAAAGCTAGCCTAGCCTAGCCTAGCAGTGCTATCTCTATTCATTCCATGTATGGGTCTAGTGGGTCTTCATAGTCAGAGGAGGCGGGGCTAAAAGGTTGTCTTTCGAATCCTCTGTATGCAATAGGACGGTACTACAACCAATCAGCGTAATCTTTAGGATGACGTAGTTAGAGCGCCGGAAAGTTAGGAATGACTAAACAAAATGGTGGATTGTGGAGCTGAACGACTGTTGTTGCTTCTGTAAAAAGAATTTAAAGATTGTTGATTGCTACACCCATTGTTGTTCTTCTTCTATGGTTGTTTACGCTTGTTTCTCCCCAAATCGTCTCTTTTTTAGGCCCGCCCTCTGACTCTATACTTCACTGTGATTGGTCGACCAGTTTCAGGGAAATCTAGACAAAAGTTACATTGAGTGAAACTAGGCTACTACGATAGAACATTAGATTTACTGATGCTAGGAGGAGCTAGTGTGGCTAGGCTACTACGATAGAACATTAGATTTACTGATGCTAGGAGGAGCTAGTGTGGCTAGGCTACTACGATAGAACATTAGATTTACTGATGCTAGGAGGAGCTAGTGTGGCTAGGCTACTACGATAGAACATTAGATTTACTGACGCTAGGAGGAGCTAGCGTGGCTTGGCTACTAAAAAGCAGTATATAATAATAATAATAATAATGATGGATTAGATTTATATAGTTCTTTTCAAGGCACCCAAAGCACTCCACATTAGTGATCCATTATTCATTCACTCTCACATGCTCCCTCTGGTGGTGGTAAACTACATATCTAGTCACAGTTGTCCTGGGGCAGACTGACAGTAGCATGGCTGCCATTTCGCGCCAATGGCCACTCTGACCACCACCAAACATTCATACTCATTCATACACCAGTGTGAGTGACACTGGAGGCAAGAAGAGTAAAGTGCCTTGCCCAAGGACACAACGGACTGACTAGAACAGAGCGGGAATCTAACCGCCAACCCTTCGGTTAATGGACGACCAACTGAGCCATGGCCATTCCATTATTATTATTATTATTATTATTATTATTATTATTATTATTATTATTATTATTATTATTATTATTATTATTATTATTATTATTATTATTATATTATTTTAAGGGGTTGGACTGAATAAGTATTTTTTTACTTGCTCTTTTTCCACCATAAAAGACTTGAAGATACATTCTGTTCATTTAATGTTTTTTTTTTTTTAATTTTATTTTATTTATTTTTTGCCTTGATTTGTTGTTTTTTATGTTTCTGTGTATGTTTGAAATAAATAAATAATAACACTAAATGGTTGAATTTGCAGGCAGGAAATGTTGTGACAGGTGAGATGGTGGAGGAGCTGATCCTGGCTGGAGCTGACATCATCAAAGTGGGGATTGGACCAGGTGATCATAGTCCAACATGTCCACACAGCACCACAGACCCCCACAGCACCACAGACACCACAGACACCCACAGCTCCACAGACACCCACAGCACCACAGACACCCACAGCACCACAGACACCCACAGCACCACAGACATCCACAGCACCACAGACACCCACAGCACCACAGACACCCACAGCACCACAGACACCCACAGCACCACAGACACCCACAGCACCACAGACACCCACAGCACCACAGACATCCACAGCACCACAGACACCCACAGACACCCACAGCACCGCAGACACCCACAGCACCACAGACACCCACAGCACCACAGACACCCACAGCACCGCAGACACCCACAGCACCACAGACACAGCAGACATCCACAGCACCACAGACATCCACAGCACCACACACCACAGACACCACAGACATCCACAGCACCACAGACACCCACAGCACCACAGACACCCACAGCACCACAGACATCCACAGCACCACAGACACCCACAGCACCACAGACACCCACAGCACCACAGGCACCCACAGCACCACAGGCACCCACAGCACCACAGACACCCACAGCACCACAGACACCCACAGCACCACAGACACCCACAGCACCACAGGCACCCACAGCACCACAGACACCCACAGCACCACAGACATCCACAGCACCACAGACACCCACAGACACCACAGACACCCACAGACACAGCAGACACCCACAGCACCACAGACACCCACAGCACCACAGACACCCACAGCACCACAGACACAGCAGACACCCACAGCACCACAGACACCCACAGCACCACAGACACAGCAGACATCCACAGCACCACAGACACCCACAGCACCACAGACACAGCAGACATCCACAGCACCACAGACATCCACAGCACCACACACCACAGACACCCACAGCACCACAGACACCACAGACACCCACAGCACCACAGACACCCACAGCACCACAGACACAGCAGACACCCACAGCACCACAGACACCCACAGCACCACAGGCACCCACAGCACCACAGACACCCACAGCACCACAGACACCCACAGCACCACAGACATCCACAGCACCACAGACACCCACAGACACCACAGACACCACAGACACCCACAGACACAGCAGACACCCACAGCACCACAGACACCCACAGCACCACAGACACCCACAGCACCACAGACACAGCAGACACCCACAGCACCACAGACACCCACAGCACCACAGACACAGCAGACATCCACAGCACCACAGACATCCACAGACACCCACAGCACCACAGACACAGCAGACATCCACAGCACCACAGACATCCACAGCACCACACACCACAGACACCCACAGCACCACAGACACCACAGACATCCACAGCACCACAGACACCCACAGCACCACAGACACCCACAGCACCACAGACACCCACAGCACCACAGACATCCACAGCACCACAGACACCCACAGCACCACAGACACCCACAGCACCACAGACACCCACAGCACCACAGGCACCCACAGCACCACAGACACCCACAGCACCACAGACACCCACAGCACCACAGACACCCACAGACACCACAGACACCCACAGCACCACAGACACCCACAGCACCACAGACACCCACAGCACCACAGACACAGCAGACACCCACAGCACCACAGACACCCACAGCACCACAGACACCCACAGCACCGCAGACACCCACAGCACCACAGACACAGCAGACATCCACAGCACCACAGACACCCACAGCACCACAGACACAGCAGACATCCACAGCACCACAGACATCCACAGCACCACACACCACAGACACCCACAGCACCACAGACACCCACAGCACCACAGACACAGCAGACACCCACAGACACCACAGTCACCCACAGACACCACAGACACCCACAGCACCACAGACACCCACAGCACCACAGACACCCACAGCACCACAGACACCCACAGACACCACAGACACCCACAGCACCACAGACACCCACAGCACCACAGACACCCACAGCACCACAGACACAGCAGACACCCACAGCACCACAGACACCCACAGCACCACAGACACCCACAGCACCGCAGACACCCACAGCACCACAGACACAGCAGACATCCACAGCACCACAGACACCCACAGCACCACAGACACAGCAGACATCCACAGCACCACAGACATCCACAGCACCACAGACACCCACAGCACCACAGACACCCACAGCACCACAGACACCCACAGCACCACAGACACAGCAGACACCCACAGCACCACAGTCACCCACAGACACCACAGACACCCACAGCACCACAGACACCACAGACATCCACAGCACCACAGACACCACAGACACCCACAGCACCACAGTCACCACAGACACCCACAGCACCACAGACACAGCAGACACCCACAGCACCACAGTCACCCACAGACACCACAGACACCCACAGCACCACAGACACCCACAGCACCACAGACACCACAGACATCCACAGCACCACAGACACCACAGACACCCACAGCACCACAGTCACCACAGACACCCACAGCACCACAGACACAGCAGACACCCACAGCACCACAGTCACCCACAGACACCACAGACACCACAGACACCCACAGCACCACAGACACAGCAGACAATTAATAAATAACTATAGAATGAGTCCTTTAATAAAGTTAATATTAATAAATAACTATAGAATGAGTCCTTTAATAATGAACCGTGCTTATTTCCATGTGGTGTTTTCTTTGCAGGGTCTGTGTGCACAACCCGTAAGAAGACTGGGGTGGGATACCCTCAGCTCAGTGCTGTCATTGAATGTGCAGATGCAGCCCATGGTTTAGGAGGCCATATTATCTCTGTGAGTAGATGTGCTTCATACTGCAGCAGCATAGTCCCATCTAACTAATGGTTTAATTTGGTATAAAAGCACTAACGTCAGTACACTTGTAGAATTACAACCCATGTATCATTCATTCATTCAATTTTCAAAACTACAAAAGCGAAGACCTCCGCCAAGGTAGACCCCCTCACCCTGATCACCCCCAAAATGAAAATTTTATCAAAATCTGTTTATAAGTTTTCGAGTTATCTTGAACACAGGCACAAACAGAACGTCCTTGGTGGAGGAAATAATAAGACAACCAAGAAACAAGTCGTTTCTTTATTGTTTCCAAATATAAAATGAAAAAATTTGTTTGTTTTTTTCTGTTTTCCTTTTTGCGTTTAAATCAATAATGGAAAAAAAAAACAGATAACAATTTTCTGTTTTATCCAATATTGACCTGAAGCAAGTTGAGTAAACTGTAAATTAATGTTAACAACCCAAAGAAAAGTTTTTATTTCATAATTTGGACTTTTTGACGTGACTTAATGACTGTATAATCCATACAGTCATTCAAGTAAAATGGACACAGTAGAGGTGTGACGAGACACTCAGCTAATGAGATGAGACGTTCATGAGATCGAGACAGGACGAGATTTTAATAAAACTAAATTACAAATGATATGAATGGACAACAGACTTTAACTGAGTTACACATGGATTTTATTACTAATGAACTTCTTAATGACAAATTGAAACAAAAATAAAATGTTATAAAAGTTCAAGTAAAATAATATATTTCTCCTTTTTTTCTAAATCATATTAGTTAAAACAGAAAACAGACATTTTCTGTTTTAACTAATTTTGACCAATGAGCTTCTGTTTATGTCCACATTGGTTTGTTTGTTTGTTTGTTTGTTTGTATATAACTTAATTTGAAAACCAATGGATGGATTTTCAGGGTATGGTGGAAATGTGGAGTTCAACAAATGATTAGAGTTAGTCAGTGATCTAGAAGGTTCTAGTGTCCTCATGTCTCATCTAACATGTCTTTCTTTTTTCTTTAACCAGGATGGAGGGTGTACTTGTCCAGGAGATGTGTCCAAAGCTTTTGGTAATTTTTCCACAACTACAAACATTTTCTGTCAAAATAAATATTTTTGAATAATATATGCACAGGTGGGAAGTAACTAACTATAAGTACTTCGTTACTGTACTTAAGTACTTTTTTGTAGGTATCTGTGCTTTACTTGAGTATTTATTTTTCTGCCAAATTTCTACTTTTACTACCTACATTTGTTCATAAATATTTGTTCTATTGTAATACTGTAATACTCTTTACATTTATATAAATATATGTACTTTATACTCTTTACATTTATATAAATATATGTACTTTATACTCTTTACATTTATATAAATATATGTACTTTATACTCTTTACATTTATATAAATATATGTACTTTATACTCTTTACATTTATATAAATATATGTACTTTATACTCTTTACATTTATATAAATATATGTACTTTATACTCTTTACATTTATATAAATATATGTACTTTATACTCTTTACATTTATATAAATATATGTACTTTATACTCTTTACATTTATATAAATATATGTACTTTATACTTTTTACATTTATATAAATATCTTCTACTTTTACCAGAGTATTTGTACTTTTACCACATCTACTTCTGTACAGAATGTGAGTACTTTTACCCCCTCTGAATATGTGTACTATTTAAATACTAATATGAACTTCCTCGCGACAGGTGCAGGGGCTGATTTCGTCATGCTGGGTGGGATGCTTGCCGGTCACTCAGAGAGCGGTGGTGAGGTCATTGACAAAGGAGGCAAGAAGTACAAGTTGTTCTACGGAATGAGCTCCGACACGGCAATGAAGAAACATGCAGGAGGCGTGGCCGAGTACAGGTCAGACTTACTTTAACGTGTAAAGACCCAAACATCTACTCATCTAAACTGTTTCTGTCACTACATGTTAGTGCTGTGTTTGAGCGTTTGTTGGCAATAGTCACATGACACGTCCTGAACCATACACACTAGTGATGTGCGGTTAGGGGGTTTTACAGAAACCCGCCCCGCCCAAACCCAAGGCGTGGCTAGGCCCGCCCCGCCCAACCCACATGATGTCACGTATGGATAAACCCAACCCGCCCGCTATCAACCCGCGAGCTTAAATTTGTCTCTAAACTCACATAGTACATTCGCAGCATCTTTACCTTGTGCTTCTAATGTTAAAAGTCATGAAGCATCATTTTTGCCTCCTTTCTAACGTCTCAATATGCACTCCAGCACATAAAATAGACTCCACCCACATCATCACTCTATAAAGACAACACATACAACGTTTCCGTACAACCTTCGCATCGCCTGTTTTAATCTTCTCCCTGATCAAGTCCCACATTTTCACTCTTATCTCTGAGTGTTCAGGGAGATTTGGCGCTAATAACAAATAACAAAAAGTTGGGATGAAAAAGCATTCAAAACAGGAAGTGACGGGCTTGCACATGCGCAAGCCGAGCACACACACACACACACACACACACACACACACACACACCTCAGCGGGTATTGATCGTCCCTGACCCGCCCCACCCGCATCCGCAATATGTATTAATACTGCGACCCAGCCCGCCCGACTCGCGGGTCACCCGCGGATATCCGCTGGCCAGTGGGTAGCCCGCACAACACTACTACACACACTGAGCACATACAAACATTCTGAAGTCACTGCTAACAAGACTGAAGCTAGTGTTCAGAGAATGGCTAACCTGCCTACACATAAAGATGCTGTTAAATGTGACCATGCTACTGTTCTTTATGAGTGACACGTGTTAGCAACACTGTGTATGAGTAACTGACCCAAAGTGAGCGGGTGCTGGCGCTCCCCATCGATCATCCAGGTTGTTTGAGATAAACATTAAAATAACCTGGTAAATCGGTCATTTAAATTAGGTACAATTTTCTATTATTAATACGTACACTTTATTAACTGAATTATTGTGAAGGTGACGTACGACGTCAGAAGTAACCAGTGAACTGGACCATTTAGCAAGAGGAGGAGGAGGAGGGTTAAATGACAATATGATGAAGAAGTAAAGAAAAAAGTTGTTTAATTTAATTAGCTTGTTTTAGATGGTTTTTAACCTTTATTAGAAAAGTTAAAAAAAAGGTGAAAAATTATTAAAATAAAAATGATATCAGCCATCCCTCCATGGGCCGCTGTCCGTGCTCAGGCTTTTAGAATCATTCCCAGCTTTCCCCCCTGTCTGTAGGTGATAACACCTATTAGGCCAAACAAAATAATACGTGTGGTTCCGGTCACCTGACCGACCCAATTTTTTTACGACGAAAATGCCGACTATGTAAACATTTTATCAGTTTGTCAAAATAAATTAAATATAATGAAGCGGTCGACTGCCGACTCTTATCTTCGAAATTCCCAATGACTGATGATGAGAGAATTTATTTCTCCGTATTTAGTCCGTATTCATATTTACCAACATCTGTCACCTGTCTGACCACCGTGATTTATGACTAGCGACAAACGACGACCATATACATGGTGTCCATGTCCATCAAAACAACCCTCAATGCATGTGATTGCTGCGCCAGTTTTGATTGGCTGTTGGCCTCTTGATGAATCTTTGGTACATGGTGTGTTAATTTCCCACTCACTTCACACTTGGTTTGTTTCAAAAACACCAGGGTTTGTTTATTCATTGGGAAGATGGTTTCATATCTTTATGGAGCATCTCTTGGTCACACAGACTTGTGTTCCTGGTGTGGGGAACCAAATACAAATCCTCTTCCAGAGTAAAAAAATAAATTTAAAACTGTACTCCCGCTCTGTCAAGATTGTGAGGAATGTGAAGAAGCCAGTAACAAA
>CM035800.1:1421692-1436692 GCA_020466265.1 Siphamia tubifer | reverse complement strand
ATTAGAGTTAAATTGCGACATAAACTAATAAATATTAGCATCTCCTTTTCCCCTTTTCTCTCTTTTTGTTTTCTTTTTTCCCCTCTTAATTTTTGTCTCCTTTTTTACCCCCTTTTCTCTTCTTTTTTTCCCTCTTTTTTCTTCCAGTAACAGTTACAAGAAAAAAAGGAGCATATCGGCCAAAGCAACAAGCTTATACCGATTAAAAAAACCAAACAAACCCCAATGTAAACATCGGTCCGATATATCGAGCGGTCTATCATTGATCCTCATCATATTTTGACTTTGACACTTTTAGTCTTTTGTTCAACTGTATATTTAAACTCTTCTCTTTGCTTCCTCATATTACACCAAAGGGTTTTAACATATTGAATCACTGTATGCATTGATGTTTTCTTAAGTGGTCCTTCCATGGAGTTATCTGTGGAAGCCTATTCCTGCCAGGAGAAAAAAGCTCATAGAAAGTCAAAATGTTGAGATAAAAAGTGTAAATGTAGACATGTATGTATGTATGTGTGTATGTATGTATGTATGTATGTATGTATGTGTGTATGTATGTATGTGTGTATGTATGGATGTGTGTATGTATGGTGAACAGTTTCAAATACATCTTTTGTTAATGTCAGATTGTGGTGAAAGAGTTAATCTAGTATTTAATTTGTGGTAAGTGTATTCCATTTCTAAATCACAGTACTATTGAGCATCTTTACAGTATGTGTGTTCCAGTTTGACCATGAGCTCTTAACGTGTCAACATTTACACTTTTTTATCTCAATATTTGGACTTTTTATGGGCTTTTTTTCCCTCCTGGTTTTAATGGGCTTCCATAATTATCTGGGTCTTATAGTTTATATTATGGTTCACCAAACCTACTTCATTTACACTATGTTCTTCCATGTGTTTCATGTTATACTGTCACCTTTACTGTATTTGACAAAATGTAAATGTACGGTTTCATACAGTTTTTTTCAAACATTGTTTTCAGTCAATAAAAACATTCCACATCGTATACGTCATTGAATGGCTTTATTTTGTTAAATGTTTGAAAACTTTTCTTCTTGGTCCGATGTCGAGCAAAATTGAAATAAAATAAAAAGGACACATTTACCACCACTAGATGGAGCCAAACACCATGAACTACAACCAACCAAACAGACTTCCACTAAACTCCACTAAAATGTAAACCCTCAAACTAAATTAACCCCCTAAAACCCACAGGTGGGAAGTAACTAAGTAAAAGTACTGCATTACTGTAAGGAGTATAAAGTACAGATATTTATATAAATGTAAAGAGTATAAAGTACATATATTTATATAAATGTAAAGAGTATAAAGTACATATATTTATATAAATGTAAAGAGTATAAAATACAAATATTTATATAAATGTAGAGTATAAAATACAGATATTTATATAAATCTAAAGAGTATAAAGTACATATATTTATGAACAAATGTAGGGAGGAAAAATTTACAGAAAAATAAAAACTCCAGTTAACTCCAGTTTAGTACAGTTGAGTACAATTGAGTACAGTTAAGTACAGTTGAGTAAAGTTGAGTACAGTTGAGTACAGTTAAGTACAGTTGAGTACAGTTGAGTACAGTTAAGTATAGTTAAGTACAGTTAAGTACAGTTGAGTACAGTTAAGTACAGTTGAGTACAGTTAAGTATAGTTAAGTACAGTTAAGTACAGTTGAGTACAGTTAAGTACAGTTGAGTACAGTTAAGTATAGTTAACTCCAGTTAAGTACAGTTAAGTACAGTTAACTCCAGTTAAGTACAGTTAAGTACAGTTGAGTACAGTTAACTCCAGTTAAGTACAGTTAAGTACAGTTAACTCCAGTTAACTCCAGTTAAGTACAGTTGAGTACAGTTAAGTACAGTTAACTCCAGTTAAGTACAGTTAAGTACAGTTAAGTACAGTTAACTCCAGTTAAGTACAGTTAAGTACAGTTAACTCCAGTTAAGTACAGTTAAGTACAGTTGAGTACAGTTAAGTACAGTTAACTCCAGTTAAGTACAGTTAAGTACAGTTGAGTATAGTTAAGTACAGTTGAGTATAGTTAAGTACAGTTGAGTATAGTTAAGTACAGTTGAGTACAGTTGAGTACAGTTAAGTACAGTTAACTCCAGTTAAGTACAGTTAAGTACAGTTAAGTACAGTTGAGTATAGTTAAGTACAGTTGAGTATAGTTAAGTACAGTTAAGTACAGTTGAGTACAGTTGAGTACAGTTGAGTACAGTTGAGTATAGTTAAGTACAGTTGAGTACAGTTAAGTATAGTTAAGTACAGTTGAGTACAGTTAAGTACAGTTGAGTACAGTTGAGTATAGTTAAGTACAGTTGAGTACAGTAATGCAGTAGTTGTACTTAGTTCCTTCCACCTCTGTAGGTTCTTCACCACATTTCACTCAGAGTCACTGCTGGTTCTTATTTACAGTCAGACATGTTTGCAGGTTCTTTCTTTGTATGACTAAAACAGAAGACAGGATTGGTTGGTTGGACTCACATGATCAGAGTAATTAAATTACATTTTATTTATAAAGCCCCAAATCATAACAAAGTCATCTCACAGGACTTTACAGAAACACAATCAACTAGAGAACCAACGTAAAACCTGTACAAAAACTAAAACACTGCTGCATTATCTAAAACCACGGTTCTCAAACTGGGGTCCGCGGACCCCTAGAGGGACGTGGCGCATGTCCAGGGGGTACGCGAAATTATTCACGGTTTTGTTTTTGTTTTTTTGTGTGTTTTTTTTTGTTTGTTTTTTTTGCTGTTTTATTTTGAAATGCGGAAGTTTTATTTTGTAGGGAGCGGGCGGAAGTAAAGGCGCTGTTTGACACTAGCTTGACTAAATTGAGACGGAGCGAGTCACAGGCTATTTTTAGCCACCCTGCAGCGAACATGGATCGATTTTTGTGTCCGCCAAGTTCCTCAAGAAGTGGTAAAAGAAATGACAATGAAAATGACAATGACAAAAACAAACGCCCTAACCCTAAAAAGAGAAAGTACATTGATAGTTATATTGAGTTTGACAAGATCATCCCTCTCATTAAGTCTCTGTCTGTCTGTCTGTCTGTCTGTCTGTCTGTCTGTCTGTCTGTCTGTCTGTCTGTCACACACACACACACACACACGGTTTTGTGTGTCTTTTGTTCCGTTTATTATTTTAAAATTATTTAAAATTGTTGTTTCTGAAGTGTTCATTTATATTATAATACCTGAAAATGTGGCTGGTTTGCACAAAAGCACTATTAAAAAAGGTTATCATTGTTTCATAATAATCATTGTTGAAGTGGTTTTTTATCATTTTCAGTATCGCCAGGATGAGGGGGGACATGGAAAAATGTCACCCCTCCAAGGGGGACCTGGGCCAAAAAAGTTTGAGAACCCCTGGTCTAAAACACCTCATCTATAAACCAAGGTCTCTCTCCTTAAAAAGTCTTATTTACAATATTTTGGTTTTTAATGTCTTAAAAGACGTTATATTTAGCTATTTTTTGAAGTATGTTATTACATTTCACATAGGATGTATTACATACTGGATAGCCTACGATTAATGGAAAACATATGTCTGGATTTTTTCCTTATTTATTTAGCTAGCGTCTTTACTGGTATCTACGAAATAAGTAGGTTCACATCAGAGACATTTTAGCTGTTAATTCTCACAATAACTGGAAATAAAATACTTATAGTTGTACGTATCCCTGGCCATACAAACAAAAAGAAAAAATAAGAATGAATTGCTAGACCAATGCTAAATTGAATGGAAAAATCTATAGACCCGCTAACAATTAGCATTTTCTGGTTAATTTGTGAATTCTATTATTTTTATCCAACAACAAAAGGTTCACGTCAGATATTTTTTTGCTGTTAATTCTCACAATAACTCAACATAAAATACAAGCGTACGTTTTCCTGGTCATACAAACGGAAAGTGTCCCTCTACGGACCGGGGACAGTGGACATAACAAACCAACTACTGCCTTTAATCTGACCACTAGAGGACCCCCTTTACCTGCTTTTAACAACACAACATCATATACGTTTTTTTCCCAAACTTTATTTCAAGTTTACAAGTACAAACATCATGAACATTCAGGCCTTCCAGTTCCAGAGGACACCTCAAAATAGATGAGACATTATGTCAGAACATTACCAGAGAATTCAGAGTAGATATCAACCACTGACATACATTTCTTATTTTTACTTAATTTAAGAGACTCAAAGTAATAATTCACTTCACTGAAAAATAATTTAAATAAAGGAGTTGAGTTTTGAAATGTGCTTTTCTGAATATGACATTTCCCTAATAATATGTAAAGATTTACAATAGTGTCTATTATTTCTCTAAATTCAAAATAACTACAAATATTCTTTCTTTCTAAATCTATCTTATATGTAGTTTTGCACAGTATATACTTCTCCAAACCTTTACAAAATATACTTCTAAACGAGCATCCATAAAACAATTGAATTAAACTTTTGAGTTCAGTTTTACAGAAAAAGCATTTATTATCAATGTCACAGAATCTTGTAATAGTGTGTCAGTGTTAGTCAGATATATGTTGTGTAGTATTTTTAAGTGTAGCTCTCTCATTTTTCAAAATCTAAAAGGAACAAGCCATGCTTTATGCCAGTTAATATTAGTAAAAAGAGCATTCCAATAACATTTACCTCAGGGTACATACAGTCAGGGCTGGTTCTGGACAATGTGGTGCCCTAGGCAAGTACCCCTCTTTCCTTTTTGTGGAATTAGAAATGATCATCTTTAAACATAATGTCCTAACTCCCAACCTTTAAAGTCAAACTCTAAAAGAGTCAAAATTCTGAGATAAAAAGTCAAAATGATGTGATAAAAAGTGAAAATTATATGATAAAAAGCCAAAACTATGTGACAAACAGTCAAAATTCTGTGATAAAAAGCCAAAATTATGTGATAAAAAGCCAAAATTATGTGATAAAAGCCAAAATCATGTGATAAAAGCCAAAATTATGTGATAAAAAGCCAAAATTATGTGACAAACAGTCAAAATTATGTGATAAAAAGCCAAAATTATGTGATAAAAAGCCAAAATCATGAGATAAAAAGCCAAAATTATGTGATAAAAAGCCAAAATTATGTGATAAAAAGCCAAAATTATGTGATAAAAAGCCAAAATTATGTGATAAAAAGCCAAAATTCTGTGATAAAAAGCCAAAATTATGTGATAAAAGCCAAAATTATGTGATAAAAGCCAAAATTATGTGATAAAAAGGTCAAATTATGTGATAAAAACTCAAAATTATGCAAAAAAATGTCTAAATTATCAGATAAAAAGCCAAAATTCCCAGTCACTAAGCACAACCAGAATGAATCCATATATAAGGTGCATTGTGTTTTCAGTTCACCTTATAGTCCATAAAATACAGTATTTACTACAGAAGCTCACATAGAACCTCTGTAACAGGTGCAGTACCAATTACCACACCACAAGAACATGTATTATTGGAACTCTTTGAGTAATGGCGCCCATTATAGATGTATTCATCACTCATCTCGGTATAGTCTCTCCCACATGGGCATCGTCGTTGCTTCTTGACTCCTGGGGGTGTATTTGAGTGGGTTTTTGACTTGACTTCTCCACTCTGTGACGTTTGTTCTTCCAAATGAACAAATGGAAACATCTCACAGTTGTTGGCAGTAATGTTTATTGTGGTTATTTTAATTTTCTGGTACTTGCCAATCCTGCTGAAGAATGATATGGAGTTAGGGGAACTCCATACGACTTCGATTACGTCTAAGTAGCCACTTCCTAAAGCCATAAGTTCAGCCGGAGGTTGGATCACTCTGACAGAGACTGTGCGTTTTTTTTCTTTCCTCAGCTCTTCGTTGTTCCACATTTGTGAGCGAGATACGTTGAGGACGTAGCGACACTCTGTTTCTATGCTGCTCAGCTGGTCACCTTCACAGGACAATCCATAGATTTCTCTGTCTTTCAAATCATTTGTATTCTTTTTGTCACACACACCCACCTTCCAGTTGTAGGCGGCAGAAATGCTGATGACCCATCGCTGAAAGGTGGAAGATGTTTGGGTCATGTGAAGCATGTGGGCAGAACCAGTGTTTTTCTTCAACCAGTTACTGGAAAACACGGTCCTGTGGTCTTCAGACAGTGACATCCCAAGGCCTAAAGTATCAGGGTCAAAGGTCAGGTCTGGAGGAGTCGACAGTAATTCTTGGTGATTTTCTGGGTCGACCAGAGTCAACAAAGATCCCCAGAACTCGGCGGCTTGCTCCAACATCTTCTCGCCAACTTGTCTTATCTCCTGGGTCAGTTTGTCTCGGTCGTTTCCAGGCTCCAGACCTTTTCTTAGATCCACAGCCTTCGCCTTCTCCACGTCCCGATGCACCTGAGAATACATCTGCAGGAACCTGAAGGTGTCCTTCTCATTGTGGGCCGCCTGTATGCTGCTCTTACTGGTCTTGATGGACACCATACGAGCAGAGACTGAGCTCTGGACACTGGCCAGGGTAAGGTCACGCAGGTTCTTCACAGCATCAATGAGACGAACGCTGGACTGGTCTAACTCCTCTGCTGCCCTCTTCTCCCACTTCACCAGACTCACGTTGTCGTCGTCTGTTTTGTGCAGTAAAGTTTTGTGCTCAGTGTGGAGGGTGTCCATTAACTCTTTGTGGGCTGTGGAGAAGGTCTTCATGTTGTGTAGGCGGTGCTGGTCTTCAATGGCACAGGAAACACAAACACAGGTCATGTCGTCCAGGCAGTAATACTCCACCAGTTTACCGTGCTGGGGGCACTTGTTGGCCCCGCCCAGTGTGGTTGGTTCGGTCAGAGGATGAGTTTGTAGTAACACTGGTGTGGTCAGGTGGGCCTGCAGGTGCTGGACACACATGGAGATTTCACATTTCATGCAGGTCTTCCATGCTGGTTTCCTGTCGTCTTCTGGACACATTTCACAGAGAAGAGCGGATGCCTCTTCTTGTTTGCAGTCAGACATGTTTTTAAAAAGCAGATGCTCTTCCTGTTAGAAATGTAGAAAAACCGGTGTTGTTTGGGTCACCTGAACTTGTCTCCTCAGTGTGTAGTCACTTTGCCTCCTCTGTTACACTGCTCAACAGTTTTGTTTTCCTGGTATTATTTACTTTGACTCAGTCTGTAGGCGTGTCTAGAGGAGGCAGGGCCGGTTCTGGTCAACGTGGCGCACTAGACCAACACTAGGCCAACACCCCTTTTTCCTTTTAGTGTAATTCTAAATGATCATGTGTAAACATAGTGTCCTACATGTGATGGAGTACGTACTGAGTGTCCATGAATAATCACTGTCAATGTTAACTTTAATGATTTATTTACTGTATTTTCACACTATAAGGTGAACTGGATTATAAGGAACATTATGTGAAGATAAACAGTCACTATAACTATAAACATGGTTGAGTTGGAACAAGGAACAAAACACACTCTGATAAATCAAACTTTAAAAGAGTCCAAATTCTTCAATAAAAAGTCAAAATTGAGATAAAAAGTCTAAATGATGTGACAAAGTCTAAATGATCAGATAAAAAAATCTAAATTCCCAGTCACTAAACACAACCAGAATTAATTAATGGATGTTTTTTTTCTCCTGCTTCACCTTCAGAGCTGTGACGTCGGTCCCAGGACCATGTATGCTGCCATATGCAGGTTGGCTGCACTTAGCCTTTTTGTTAGCTTAGCCTTTTTGTTAGCTTAGCCTTTTTGTTAGCTTAGCCTTTTTGTTAGCTTAGCCTTTTTGTTAGCTTTTGTTTCTGTTTTGGGTTTATTTCTTTTGACAGGGTTTGGCTGTGGGTTGTTTGTTTTTATTTTAGTTGGCATTTATTGTACTATAAGGTGTCTTTGAGTGCCATGAAAAGCACTATACCAATAAAATATATTATTATTATTATTATTATTATTATTATTATTATTATTATTATTATTATTATTATTATTATTATTATTATCATTATTATCTAATTAGTACTACAATCCAACTCAAGGATTTGTGTTGTCTCTTAAGCCTGCGTCCCTGAGACCAAGACATTTTGTTTACCGTATTTTCTGGACTATGAGGGGCACTTATAAGAATTACATTTTCTCCAAAAAGGGCAGTACGCCTTATAAATGGATTAATTGTTGTTGTGCTGAGTGACTTGAAATTTTGAGTTTTTAATCTCATAATTTTTTACACAATGGTCTGAAAATGACCCACATGTCTGGTCTGAAAATGACCCACGTCTGGTCGGAAAATGACCCACATGTCTGGTATGAAAATGACCCACATGTCTGGTATGAAAATGACCCACATGTCTGGTCTGAAAATGACCCACATGTATGGTCTGAAAATGACCCACATGTCTGGTCTGAAAAGGACCCACATGTCTGGTCTGAAAATGACCCACATGTCTGGTCTGAAAATGACCCACATGTCTGGAATGAAAATGACCCACATGTCTGGTCTGAAAATGACCCACATGTCTGGAATGAAAATGACCCACATGTCTGGTCTGAAAATGACCCACATGTCTGGTCTGAAAATGACCCACATGTCTGGTCTGAAAATGACCCACATGTCTGGTCTGAAAATGACCCACATGTCTGGTCTGAAAATGACCCACATGTCTGGTCTGAAAATGACCCACATGTATGGTCTGAAAATGACCCACATGTCTGGTCTGAACATGACTCACATGTCTGGTCTGAAAATGACCCACATGTCTGGTCTGAAAATGACCCACATGTCTGGTCTGAAAATGACCCACCTATCTAGTATGAAAATGACCCACATGTCTGGTCTGAAAATGACCCACATGTCTGGTCTGAAAATGACCCACATGTCTGGTCTGAAAATGACTCACATGTCTGGTCTGAAAATGACCCACATGTCTGGTCTGAAAATGACCCACATGTCTGGTCTGAAAATGACCAACATGTCTGGTATGAAAATCACCCACATGTCTGGTCTGAAAATGACCCACATGTCTGGTCTGAAAATGACCCACATGTATGGTCTGAAAATGACCCACATGTCTGGTCTGAAAATGACCCACATGTCTGGTCTGAAAATGACCCACATGTCTGGTATGAAAATGACCCACATGTCTGGTCTGAAAATGACCCACATGTCTGGTCTGAAAATGACCCACATGTCTGGTATGAAAATGACCCACATGTCTGGTATGAAAATGACCCACATGTCTGGTCTGAAAATGACCCACATGTCTGGTCTGAAAATGACCCACATGTCTGGTCTGAAAATGACCCACATGTCTGGTCTGAAAATGACCCACCTATCTAGTATGAAAATGACCCACATGTCTGGTCTGAAAATGACCCACATGTCTGGTCTGAAAATGACCCACATGTCTGGTCTGAAAATGACCCACATGTCTGGTCTGAAAATGACCCACATGTCTGGTATGAAAATGACCCACATGTCTGGTCTGAAAATGACCCACATGTCTGGTCTGAAAATGACCCACATGTCTGGTATGAAAATGACCCACATGTCTGGTATGAAAATGACCCACATGTCTGGTCTGAAAATGACCCACATGTCTGGTCTGAAAATGACCCACATGTCTGGTCTGAAAATGACCCACATGTCTGGTCTGAAAATGACCCACATGTCTGGTCTGAAAATGACCCACCTATCTAGTATGAAAATGACCCACATGTCTGGTCTGAAAATGACCCACATGTCTGGTCTGAAAATGACCCACATGTCTGGTCTGAAAATGACCCACATGTCTGGTCTGAAAATGACTCACATGTCTGGTCTGAAAATGACCCACATGTCTGGTCTGAAAATGACCCACATGTCTGGTCTGAAAATGACCCACATGTCTGGTCTGAAAATGACCCACATGTCTGGTCTGAAAATGACCCACATGTCTGGTCTGAAAATGACCCACATGTCTGGTATGAAAATGACCCACATGTCTGGTCTGAAAATGACCCACATGTCTGGTATGAAAATGACCCACATGTCTGGTCTGAAAATGACCCACATGTCTGGTCTGAAAATGACCCACATGTCTGGTCTGAAAATGACCCACATGTCTGGTCTGAAAATGACCCACATGTCTGGTCTGAAAATGACCCACCTATCTAGTATGAAAATGACCCACATGTCTGGTCTGAAAATGACCCACATGTCTGGTCTGAAAATGACCCACATGTCTGGTCTGAAAATGACTCACATGTCTGGTCTGAAAATGACCCACATGTCTGGTCTGAAAATGACCCACATGTCTGGTCTGAAAATGACCCACATGTCTGGTCTGAAAATGACCCACATGTCTGGTCTGAAAATGACCCACATGTCTGGTCTGAAAATGACCCACATGTCTGGTCTGAAAATGACCCACATGTCTGGTCTGAAAATGACCCACATGTCTGGTCTGAAAATGACCCACATGTCTGGTCTGAAAATGACCCACATGTCTGGTATGAAAATCACCCACATGTCTGGTCTGAAAATGACCCACATGTCTGGTCTGAAAATGACCCACATGTATGGTCTGAAAATGACCCACATGTCTGGTCTGAAAATGACCCACATGTCTGGTCTGAAAATGACCCACATGTCTGGTCTGAAAATGACCCACATGTCTGGTCTGAAAATGACCCACATGTCTGGTCTGAAAATGACCCACATGTCTGGTATGAAAATGACCCACATGTCTGGTCTGAAAATGACCCACATGTCTGGTCTGAAAATGACTCACATGTCTGGTCTGAAAATGACCCGCATGTCTGGTCTGAAAATAACCCACATGTCTGGTCTGAAAATGACCAACATGTCTGGTCTGAAAATGACCCACATGTATGGTCTGAAAATGACCCACATGTCTGGTCTGAAAATGACCCACATGTATGGTCTGAAAATGACCCACATGTCTGGTCTGAAAATGACCCACGTCTGGTCGGAAAATGACCCACATGTCTGGTATGAAAATGACCCACATGTCTGGTCTGAAAATGACCCACATGTCTGGTATGAAAATGACCCACATGTCTGGTCTGAAAATGACCCACATGTCTGGTCTGAAAATGACCCACATGTCTGGTCTGAAAATGACCCACATGTCTGGTATGAAAATGACCCACATGTCTGGTATGAAAATGACCCACATGTCTGGTTCATTTGACTGGTTTAATGTTCAGTCAGTGAAAACACATTTACCCACTGACACTAATACATTACATCTAAAATATACATTTTATAAAACTGAAACCCCATATTTCATACTACATGTGTATACTGTTATAGTTTTTAAAGGGTTAGGGGGTATTATTGGGGGCCTTGGGACCAATCAGGCCTTTTACATTTAAAATATGACTATTCATGAAAAATTGACCGTACAAAAACACTTCTGGAACAAATTAATTTCGTAAGTTGAGGTACCACTGAGGTGTAATTTGGTTCCAGTACTTAAGTAGTTTTGTCTTTTTCTAAATAAGAAAATTAAATAATTAAAAATAAATAAATAAAAATACAGAAATAAATATAACCAGCTCTATGAACAAAATTCAATAATACAGTAAAAATAAAATAAATAAAATAAAGGAATACGTTTAAAATGTTCTGAATATTTAAACTAAACCTTCCTTTCAGAACGCAGGGGTTTAAAGGGTTAAATTCTGAAAAACTGTTTTTAACACCAAGTGCAAAGTGTGCAGAAAAACATCATGTTATGTGTTTCAATAAAAATAAATAAATAAATCTCCTTTGAGTCTACTGTGTTATTTATTCACACACAAGGTTAAAGGTCAGGCAGCAGCTACAGAGCACTTTACAATAAACTACACAACAGCGTAGTTTACATAAAAACACACAGTGACAGTCAAAGGTTCTGGACAAAAAACTGTTCAAACCATGTTCATCCAAGTGTCAACTATAACCAGCTAGCTAAAGCTAAGCTAACACCATTTTACATTAAAGGGACAGTTCAGTATTTTTCAGATGAATGTGTTTGTCATCAGTGTCTTTACTCTGGTGCACCCACACTGACTCCACCCCTTTACTCTGGTGCACCCACACTGACTCCACCCCTTTACTCTGGTGCACCCACACTGACTCCACCCCTTTACTCTGGTGCACCCACACTGACTCCGCCCCTTTACTCTGGTGCACCCACACTGACTTACCCCCCACAGTGTCCTGTGAGCCCAGTTCTGGTCCGGTTTTGGTCAAAGTGAAAATAGTCCCAGGAGGTTTCAAAATAAAATGTGTTTCTTCTCAAACCAGTATGTGTTGGAATGAGTGATTTATTTTCTAAGGCTGTCAATCAATTAAAATATTTAATCGCATGATGATAATAGTTTAGTATGTTTTTCAACATGAGAAAAGACAAATGCTTTATACAAAAACATGTTTACTTATTGGTACAATGATAAATACTCTCAGTTCAAGTAACTAACATATGTAAAGAATAAACCTCAATGCACTGCATTAAATAACTTATAAAGTGTGCATGAGTGTTCTAGAACATGAGTCAAATGATAGTGCAGTCAGTCTGTACCCTATAAACAACAACCCAGCCTCCATTTCTGCTCTTTTTTAACAGAACAAATTATTACCATCATCAAATGGACTGTGTTGGAGAGAAACTCTGAAGCTACTGGAGGAAATGTACGGCAAGACCAAGTGTTGACATAGGGACGCCTTCTGTTTATAACCATTGCATGGGTTAGAACGTGTCCTGGAACGTGTGATATAATGAAGGGAACGTGTGCCTATGTGAACACTTTGTCTTGCCATAGTCTTTCCATAGTGGTCAGCGTGCTGACGTTCTCTGTCATATTCCACTCTCAGGATACGTGCATGAAATGCTCCGCACACGTACTGGTGAAGTGGTTCTGCTCTGTTTTCATAACAGTTAGAACCTGCAACTGAAGTCCCCTCTGTTGATCAAATTAATACGCCGTGACACACAGATAATTATGATTACTCACTGAGGTCCAGTCGTCTCCGCTCAGCACCACTGTCCTAGTCTGTTGGCAGCATCGCTTCTGGTTTTCTGAGCTACGGAAATGACCGAGCTTCACATGCCACTGCGTTAATCGTGCGTTAAAAAAAAATACTGCCGTTAAACGCACACGTTAACTTTGACAGCCTTATTATTTACATAACAAAACTATCTCAGAACAAAAACTCACACCTCGTAATTGTTTGGAGCTACTTCTTCTCAATAGTGATAAATGCGCTAGCGTTGTCACTGCTAACAGCTGTGCACCTGCACATAGCAGCTCCTAACACTGACCAACAACTGATGAAAGTAGTTTGATAAGATGCACAGAAAAAATATAAAATGACCAAAAAATATAAAATGAACAAAAATATTCAGTAAAATGAACAAAAATATCAGTAAAATGAATAAAAGTTACCAAAATATTTGGCAAAATGAACTAAAATAATAATAATGGATTATATTTATATAGCCCTTCATTAGTGATCCATTATTCATTCACTCTCACATGCTCCCTCTGGTGGTGGTAAACTACTACATATGTATCCACAGTTGTCCTGGGACAGACTGACAGGAGACTGGCAGCCATTTTGTGCCTATGCTCATTCATACACCAGTGTGTGTGACACTGGAGGCAGGAGGGTGAAATGTTTTTGCCCAAGGACACATTGGACTGACTAGGGCAGAGTGGGAATTGAACCACCAACCCTTCAGTTAATGGACGACCCAGTCTGCCGCTACATGAACAAAATATTCAGTAAAACAAGTCAGAGACAACAGACCTCCACCAAGGTTTGATATGACGTCATATGACGTTAAACCATGACATGATGGAGCCATAGGCGCTGAATCACCTGATGTCTGACGGTTAGAGGTCAAAGGTTAGGGTTATAGGTGTTGACCCATCTTATGTCTGAAGGTTAGGGGTCAAAGGTTAGGGTTATAGGTGTTGACCCATCTGATGTCTGAAGGTTAGGGGTCAAAGGTTAGGGTTATAGGTGTTGACCCATTTGATGTCTGAAGGTTAGGGGTCAAAGGTTAGGGTCATAGGTGTTGACCCATCTGATGTCTGAAGGTTAGGGGTCAAAGGTTAGGGTTATAGGTGTTGACCCATTTGACGTCTGAAGGTTACGGGTCAAAGGTTAGGGTTATAGGTGTTGACCCATCTGATGTCTGAAGGTTAGGGGTCAAAGGTTAGGGTTATAGGTGTTGACCATCTGATGTCTGAAGGTTAGGGGTCAAAGGTTAGGGTTATAGGTGTTGACCCATCTTATGTCTGAAGGTTAGGGGTCAAAGGTTAGGGTTATAGGTGTTGACCATCTGATGTCTGAAGGTTAGGGGTCAAAGGTTAGGGTTATAGGTGTTGACCATCTGATGTCTGAAGGTTAGGGGTCAAAGGTTAGGGTTATAGGTGTTGACCATCTGATGTCTGAAGGTTAGGGGTCAAAGGTTAGGGTTATAGGTGTTGACCATCTGATGTCTGAAGGTTAGAGGTCAAAGGTTAGGGTTATAGGTGTTGAGCAACTGATGTCTGAAGGTTATGGGTCAAAGGTTAGGGTTATAGGTGTTGAGCAACTGATGTCTGAAGGTTATGGGTCAAAGGTTAGGGTTATAGGTGTTGACCATCTGATGTCTGAAGGTTAGGGGTCAAAGGTTAGGGTTATAGGTGTTGACCATCTGATGTCTGAAGGTTAGGGGTCAAAGGTTAGGGTTATAGGTGTTGAGCAACTGATGTCTGAAGGTTAGGGGTCAAAGGTTAGGATTATAGGTGTTGACCCATCTGATGTCTGAAGGTTATGGGTCAAAGATTAGGATTATAGGTGTTGACCCATCTGATGTCTGAAGGTTATGGGTCAAAGGTTAGGGTTATAGGTGTTGACCATCTGATGTCTGAAGGTTAGGGGTCAAAGGTTAGGGTTATAGGTGTTGACCATCTGATGTCTGAAGGTTAGGGGTCAAAGGTTAGGGTTATAGGTGTTGACCATCTGATGTCTGAAGGTTA